>JAPYZJ010002058.1:0-43329 GCA_030522765.1 Ophioninae sp. B BG-2022a
TACAAAAGCAAACTTTATTAGATAAAAGTATTTTTTCTTTCTTTAGTTAGCCATAAGTAATCAGAATCAGAGGTACAGAACTCAGACTCAAAATTCATGATCAGTGTAATTGATTACGTGATTACTTTGTTAATATTACCATATGTGATGTATGGTGTATTTTCTTAGTTACAAAATCTAATACTCAATCTACCGAACTGTTTTATTTACCTGTGTATTGTATTGTATATTTGTATCCCAGCTCACCTTCTTCTAATATCTTTTACATTGAACGCTCACTTATATATCCATACGATGTCTGAGTAGGTAACTTTTAACGGATAACTTTAACTTCCATTAAATTTACAAAAAGTTAACGCATTAACGATTAACGAAGTTAACTTTTGAATTAACTGGGCCCACCTTCGACCAGAGCGTCCTTTATCTTCAACATCAAAATTATTATATTCGAACCGTCGAAACGAATCTCCTCATTTTGTTTACGATGGAACTCGGTCTTAACGAGAATCCTGTAACGCCGAATTATTATCAAAAGTAAAGAAATTAATATTTCTAACTTTTGACTCATTACTGAACGAGCTATTTGTAAAACTAAACACGTACTCCATGATCTAGACTCGTAAATCAGCAATTCCCCCATTTAGGACTAACTGGATTTCAAGCTGGTAGTACTTCTTCATAGATACCATCTTAACTCTAGGACCCTACACCATCTGTATAAAGACCCTATGCAGGGATTACACGCACCCCAGCTCTTCAAATCAACGCTGCTAACGAACTGTTTATCGTAATGTGTTTTTTTCATTCGAGAGCTGGAAGACTGAACAATGGAAAAAGCATATGTAATAAAAATCTAATAAGAGTTTTGTGTCGCGAAAAAATCGATCGAACGAAGTGAAAAAGCTGACTTTAGAAAACCACTAAATATATATGGGCTTTCCAGTACTCATTTCCAGTATCCTAGGTTTCAATTACAATCACGCACTTCCGGTAACGCCATCTGTTGAAGACCAGCGAGAACTTATTCCAAATAAAAAAAAGGGACGCCAGAGTATGCATCTCGAAGGACGAGGTTATCATTCTCTCGCCTGGTACCTCTCCACCTGCTCCTCCATCACTCTTCCGGAAAATCAAACATTCAGCGCACGCGAATCGTTCCAACCCCCATACGGGCTCGTCGTCCCTTATATCAAGCATCGAAATGAATATTTTTCAAATCTCCGTTTCGAGTGTAACGTAATGCCTCAATCCAGTAAAAATGGGGGTGGGGTGGAAGTACGCCTGAGCTCTCAGGGAATGAGAAAAACGGGACACGTTTTTGACATCAGATTAGGGATCGCGGGGAACATTCTTCTTGCTACTCCGGGGTAGGACGGGCGACAAATTGCCGGCGAAAATCTCGTGGCAATTGGATACGCTGGATGAGTTCTTGCCCCCATTTGTGATAGGAACGTAGCGGGAACTGTGCTGGTCCGTTGGCGATGGTGGTTGTGAAGGGCTCGCTTTATCAAGGTTACCACATACGGTATTTTGCACTGATTGAAATATTTCCGGTTGGTATTCCATGCCGGATTGAACATTCGGAAGCTGAATGGAGAGAAGTTATAATTGCGGTATAATTGAATCTAACGGTGGTGGAATGTACGAGTTGTAGGGAAAGCAAGGGGTAATTCGTTGTTGGTAGGAACCCATTGGGAAGGTTTTCCCGCATATTGGTCGAGCTATCCCGGTCATCAATGTCGTCAAAGCTTCAGTCCCGAAAATTCACAGTGATGAAAACACGGTAGATTACAGTATCATCAGGTACAGCATCGTACCATCATAATGAGGATGCTGTGCATGAGGGTTGAAAATTGCAATCGAATGAAAACAGATTGACTGTGATAACACGGAGGGAGCGATGGGAAAGCCCCGTATCTTTTATACGGTTGAATCAAGAACGAACGTTCTCTAAACTTCAACGTTGGAGCGTTCCATTCCCCGGTGCTCTCGAAGAAAAACAAAAGACTCAACCGCGTAAGTGGTGAGAGCTGTTGGCAGAGCGAGGAAACGCAAATGACGTCGAGCTCTTAAAAATCTTGAATACCGCGAGTATTCCCCGGTCGGGTTGACGGAGAAACAACCAAGAGTACAGCGAGGGGATGAAACATCCACGGCTGCGCATTAAAATCGTATCACTATGGAGCGAAGATATCCGAAGTCTTTGTGGCTAGTGCACTTCGACTCGTTCGGGGGTAGCTCCTGCTTTGGTGCAATCTCAGCGAACTCCTGGTTCGTTCACCAGCCGGCGGTGGTTCTTCGCGCCCACGGTTATACGAGAGATCCTGAGGGTGAGGGAGAAGGGAAGTGCGCTGAATGCGTGCAGACTTTGTAGACAATGGTTCGCTGGTTTTGTCCCCTCGGTCTTTCCTCTTTTCAAACTCGGCGTCGCTCTCTACGCGCACCCTCTCGGTGCACGTATTTCTCGGAGAATGCTTTCACTTCTTCACGATCCTTTATTCCTCGCACTAACCCTTTCTTTTACATCAACCATCCTCCCTCTAAAAGTCCGGCATCTGGGAGCCAGGAGATAACAATATTTTCTACCGATCTAGCGTTTCGTCTCTGGCTCGTCATTTTGGAAAGATTCACTTGTCTGGGTGATATTCCGCCTGACAACGTTCCAACCGCACGAGGTCGTCGCTTCGTTAGGTTGCGTTCGAGAAAATTCCATCGTTATAAATCTTCGCTGTAGTTCTATCATTGATGACTGCTTTTCTCGAGGTCAGGGCCACTACGATGAGAATCCGAGACAGCTGGAATGCTTCTTGACCCGAAGAGCACAATACGGTTCCGAGGCTTTCAGATACCATTAATTGATGAGGTAGGCCGAGGGAGATTGATCCCGATAGCTTTATCACGGTAGGTTGGTGGCTCAGCTCTGCGATACTGCTCTATTACTGATAACCGAGCCTAGGAGCTTGTCTCCATTTACCCTGGAATGATCATCAGATTGCTCACTCAAGACCCCAATAGCCCAAAGTACCGAACTACCCCACGTTCCCACCCGTCTTTTCGGAGAGCCTAGGCTAGCAAAAAATAAGACAGAACGCCTTGGTGGAGAGTGTGGATTTGCGGCAGTTATCCACCCCGGTACGGTTGTTTTAACGCGCAGCAGTTGCTATCACGGATAGATGCGAATTCATTCTGGGCCAGAAAAGCGAGTAGGAACGTTATGAAGAGCCTACAGAACGATTTTCTGATCCAGACGAATCGTCGAGTCACCTTGAGGGATATTCCGCAGAGCTTACCTGCCCTCTATACATATACATGAAATCCAGGATTACCAATGCCTGATAACCGTGTCATAGTTGATAGCGTCGACTCTTCCATCCAAGCGGGTCAAAGGAAACGGTCGCGGTAAACGACTCACATATATTCTCTGTGAATGAGAACGTTCGGGTTGACGCGCAGCATCGAATGACAAATCTGCGAAGTGGAGAGATATGAAAAAAAATCTTTCGTCGTTGAACGCGCGGTGTTCTCGATGTGGATTAATCGGTGCAACGTAAGCTTCGGGCTATACCGTGAATGTTAAACCCGCTGAACGGTACAGTGCGATTCGATGATATCGGAAACGGTGAGACCAGAGTAGAAGTTATATTTTAGCCGGGCTTGTGCTTGGTGTGACAAAGGTGTTCAAGAGCCACGAAACAAAGAGCGGGAGCGTTAACTCACACCTACCGAACCACGACTCTTGCACCGGCAAACGAACCACGCTGAATCCCATGAATAAATGCTCAACCGTATATCCGGACTTCTTCAACCCTCCGAAGCGCTACGTGCGGAAAAACGCTTCTCTTCCATTCATATGCATGATGGAATATGCAGAGGAGAAAAGGAACACGAGAAAACCAAAGAATTCCAACTGACTACTGAATCTTTGGCTCTAACGAACTGCGATTATTCCCATCGCAACAAAACACTGAGAGAGAGAAAGAGATAGAGACCCGTGAAAAACTTATCTTTTACCAAAGCGAGAATCTCTGTTGATCCAGTCAGCGTTCTCGCGATAATTGACGAAAGATGTACCGTCAGAAATCTTTCGTCCCAAATTCCAGTTAAGACTCCACTTTGTCCAGTCAATCTACGGCCTACCGTACGTTTTGATTGACCGCGTTCTACTTCTTTGATCCGGTCGAATCGTACGCGGAAACCAGACAACCCAGATCCTTCGTTGCGTCGGTACGTCTACCAATTTCCATGGAAGTGTCTTTACACGATGTATGCAAGACTCGGTGACACAGTTTTCCTTGTCTCGTGCCACATTGGCTGGAACCTGCAACTCTTCGTAGCTGAATGGAACTGGAATTGAGGAATGAAGATTGTCGGATGGAGGGAGTCTTATCTCGATGGTTCAGGTATTATCAATCAGGTTGAAATTCGGTTGCGAGGACCGCACATTGGTCCGAAAGTACGATAGCTCTTTTTGCTGCCGTGGTGTAGGGGCTTTTATTGACGTTAGTGATTAGGTTGGCGGTTGAACGTCGGGTTGTGTGAGGGTCTCGTATATAATGGGCGACAACACGACTTCCCGACGCCGTGCACAGACCTATACTGCACACCACACACGTCACACCGTTTCTCTTATTTCATTGTTGGTTACTCCCAACTCGACCCTCAACATTGCCAGCTTTGCGATAAGTACACACACACATACACAGGAATAGTGGTTTCCCAATCTGGGCAATAAACTTTACACGTGTATAACCTCTTACGGTTTATACTCTTTGCGTAAAGCAACTCCAAACGTACATGAACGTATACACGAATGTCCGTTGCCTTGGGATAACCGGGTAGTGGTTTGAACGCAAATCACACAACTAAACTATTCGGATTGGGCGAGCAAGGCCTGGGCTTGCCAGCTGCAAAACAGAGTGAGATAATGCCCCTTCGAATACCTCCATGGAAATGGACAACTACAATTGCAGAAGTACGAAACCACGATGCGGAGCATTGGTAGTGTACGTGAATGCTTTACCGTCCTACCACAGTGTGTACACTGTCTCACTTCCTTAGTCTCCTTTGAACAGCCTCCCAGACCTTCGTCGGTTAGCACTGGAACGTTATGAACCGAACGTAGCGCTATAATGCCAGTGACCTGGTGCAGTATTGGGGTGAGAAACTTTCGTGCACCGAAGTGTGCATCGTGTTGTAAAGGCGGTTGACCCCGAGCCCCGCAAGGCCAATTTCGAATGATCGATTTCGTTCTTGAGTCCGTTCCAAGGGGGGGACATCGATGTTTCGGAAATCATTGATCCTCGGGTCTTTCGATCGATGCTGCCTGTTGGGCGAGGAATTTTGGTTGTTTCTTTCAGCAGCTAGTCATCATCTAGGTAACTACTTTGCTAATCGATTAATGCTCGAGAACAATCGAGAGTGCATGAGCTTTATCAGCAGGTATAACCCGGTAGAGTGATGGAAAATGGATTAGCTTGGTGATCCATCGCGTCGGAGTGGACGAGCACAGGCCTAAAATGCAGTACTCGTTCGACACGCCGAGTGACATAGTACAATTGAAAACGCACGCGCAGACACGTCCACGCGCATGGAAACTGACACGACCCGAATATCAGTGGGTGGATGTCGTCACAACGCGATTAATTATACTCCCAGGTTGGTAGATGTAGTGAGGCGAGTGAAGCAGAGCTATGAAACAGACCGAACAGCCACGGAGGGCGAAACACGTAACCTACAGCGAGCATTGGCCTTCACTTTGCCGAGCCAGTTGTGCGGTCACCGCTAACCGTACTATAATGTCGGGGATTCCAGGGGATGGATAATTAGAGGATATGAGAAAGTCTGGTACTTGGTCGTGGGAGGATATAACATTGGAGTGGTCGGGTTTGTGTTAAAGTAAAACTGGGGGGAGGGTCTATCAGTGCGAGCTCTCGCACCTTCTGTCACGTCCGAGACCAGCTTTTTGGGATGTGAAATAGAGACTGTTAGGAGAAGAGAAAGATGAGGAGAGATTATACGGTGGTGCTTCTCTCCTGTGCTTCGAATGCTCCCACTTTGTATGCCTGCATGGAGTACATTCAGGAATTTTACCGTCATTACGCTTACTCCTAATACTACTACGTTCACGTAGCAAAACGCACTGCAACAATTTCACGGGGTTCTCATGAACCTGGAAGGGGGACGGGAGAGATTGGACGGTTCGTTGGATGACGGGGTGAGAAAGGCTCAGAGTGGAGCGACTGGTTGACCCAGAGTACGCCGACCCCTCAAGGATAAAGCTGGTGGAGCTTACGTACTACGTGGGCTTCGTAGGATGGCGGAAGGAATGCCTTTCAGCGCGGGAAATAAAATTTCTACCATCTTGCGCTCCATACCGAGTCTTTCTCCTCTTGCTCATTTCATTGTACTCTTTCTACCGCGTACATTGAACACATACACAGGCACTCTTCCTCTCGCTCTCCGACTCTTAATTTTCCTCCGTTCTGATTGCAGTTTCTAATTGCGCATCCTTGTAGAGACGTAGAAGATAGGAGGTCTCGTAGCTGGTGGAGAACACTTGATTACTGAAGATATTAGTTTGATTGGTAAGGCGAAGTTAGTATTGGCTCCACGAAGATGTGCAAGTGTCGTTCCTATCAGTTCGGCTACGTTTCTTGCATCGTTTTTTGTCTCGCATCTTGTGGATATTAGTTAATTGGCAAGTCCATGGCTATTTGTTATTTTGTTATTTAATATTGGATCGTTTGGTACTGAGTCACCTGGTATTGGGTCAAACATCATTTCCTCCTTGGTACCGTGTTACCGCTGTACTTGGCACTGAGTCTATCAATATATGTGTCATCCCTTACTCATCATGACAATACGAACACCGGGTTGAATAGGGCAGAAAAAGAGTTGCTAGTTTAGGAACTTGGTTGCTGAAATATAGAAATCGGTTGATCGATAAGGCCTTATCAATCAGCCAGTTCAACACTTTTCAATTGATCATCAATGAGAGTTGATTATCAGTCAACTCTTATCAAGAGCCAGTTGGTATAGGGTCACTTGGTTATTTGGTCCACCGGTGCCTGCAACTATTGCACTGCATCCATCAACCTCCCTGTCGACAACGTCATCGATACTTCACGATGCCCTATGGTTCTTGGTTACGCTTGGCCAAACGTGAGGCATTCTGGTTAAAACCAAATGCAACTATGGCTCGGAGACACAAGGTCGTTTCATGCCAGTCCGAGAGCTTTGTGAACTTTCCAACCTGACAAGTTCACATACGAGTAAAAGGGCATGCTTCGTCGTGTGGGAATATTCTCTTCCGATCATGAGTTCATAAGGGAAATGCTCGGGGCTTTACACGACTTCCAAGGTCCTTTTCAATCTCGGACTTTGAATCGTCAAAATCGAGTGTAATTGACGTTACCTGGCTTTCGCACGATTATCACTACACAACGTCCCATAACACGACTCTTGGGGCTGTTCTTGATGCTCTTTGGTCTAGACGCAGTGGCACCGCGACGACAAAACCGTTCGATGTAACCTCGCTTTCGTGCCCACTCTGAACCGTAAATGAATCGGTATTGAGAAAACGAAAGAGAAGGAAAAAAAACAACATTACTGAAATGTGACGGTCGACCTTACACTGTTGACGGGGTTGACGGTGATATTGATGGTAGAAGCCTGAAAAAAAATCAGTCTCTAGAGTTGGCTTTTTCTTACCCCGTCGTGGCGGAATAGTTACGACGAAGTAGTCACCACGGACTTCGACGGAGCCAATAATACGATTCTACATCGGTTACCATACACATGCTTGAATGCACGGAGACGTACCGTATGTACATACAAATAACGATAATAAAAATAATAACAATAAAAATAATAACAACAATAATAACAAGTCTACCTCTCGATACCTTTCTCTTTCTTTCCCTGCGTTTCGAGGGAGTCACGTCGCCGGAGTAAAACGAGCTGGTGGTCGATGGCGAGAGGGAAAAAATATCGCAAGGGAATAATGAAAACACTACGTAGAGAAAGAAACCTAGAAACGTACGAGAGAGAGAGAAAGCTGCAGAAAGAAATTCGAAATCGAATCGACGCTACTTTTCTCGTGTGGTGACCTGCCACTACTCTTCCCTTTTTTTTCACGTGGAACATGCCCGTATAGTAGAGATGTTTGCGAGTCTCGCATCTTGTACGCTATTCGAGTTGTGGTTTTCATTGTGTCATTTTACTCTCGGAAGGTTGCCATATAAGGGGTTTCTGTCACCGTGTGTGCTTGTGTTCGTGCGGTATGTGCTCGTGACACGTTCGAGGTGTCATAAGTTGTCGAGCTCGTAGCGAAGGATACACTAAGGACTCCGTGCACTTCCGGGACGTAAGACCGTGTGACAATTGTGTACTTTAGAGAAGTGAAACGGGTGGGGCTGCGATATACCTACAAGAAAATATAAATAAATAAATATATAAATATATACGCTTTGGTGGCAGTATATAGGTTGGTAGTATGGTACGAATCCGGGCAAATTAATCGTGGATCGTTTTACAGTGAAATGCCGATTTTCTAGCACGTCGATTTGTTTTTCCATTCCTCTTAACTTTTCACACCGCCCCCCCTCCCTCTTATCTTGATAAGTCGAGAGTAATCTCGGGGAAGAGATTGCTTCCTGTCGGCGTCGGCAGTCCCGACGGATATCGTTGATATTAAAGCTGAATATTTAAAAATATAAACGATCGTGCAGTAGTCAAAGATATTAATTTAATTAGCTCAGTTGCTAATTATATCAAACGAAAATAAATAGTTGGTGGATTTCGAAAGTTTAAGAAAATGCAATACTTGAAATGTTAAAGTTTAAAGAAACTTATTTTTTTTCTTCATTCTTCAAGGTTGGTTAATTGATGAATTGATAATGATAATAATTGATTTATGGATTAATATCGAATAGTAAGCTTGCAACGTCGAATTGTCAATAAATAAATACTTAAATTTTTTATTTCGCACGTGTGTTTACAGGGTGACTGGTAATTCGACCGGAAATAAAAGATCTTAAATGACAGATCTTTTCTTTCTTAAATTATGCGAATTTCGCGTATATGCATTTTTTTCCAAATATCATCATTCATATGTCAGCTTTCAAAAAAGTATCTATTGGATATCCGGAGTGGAATATTCGTTTGTTTAATTATTTTGTTTTTGGTGAAACGATTCAAAATTTCTACAAATCGTGCATTCACTATAAGACATTAACTATTCAATTTTGGCCCGTGGTCGATGAGGTTTAATTCGTTACTAATGACCTCTGGAATACCCCCTTTCGAGGAATAGGTAGAATGACTCGATATCCTTTTTATGAGGTTATTAACAGACTTCAGTTTGCGCATGCTCGTTTAGTAGCCTCAAGCAACGCTTCCGGTCGGAATAGTGAAATTGAGCTTTCACTGTACTTTTCGTCGGTTCGGGGAAGCTTACTCGAAACGGGCGGAGTGCACATAGCTCAGTGGAGCGGGTCGTGGAGCTCGGAGGCCAAAACCGGATTTATATAAATTTTGTATACGTATATACGTGAGAAAGGTCGTGCACGAAGGGAACAAACGTGGGCGATGTAACCTGGGGAGTGACGCGAGCTTTCGCCCTTCTGAGAATCAGTCACAGACGGGGGAAGAAACGGGGGTTAGAATACGTGTTCGACGCGCCGAGAATTTTCCTGCCATGTACACGCCGAGTTGACGGTAAACATCGTTGCACCGGATCTCTATGGGGGAATCGAGGATCGGTATTGTACTCGGCAAAGGTAACCTCGAATTTGTAACTTCGCTTCCTGTTGGGAGACCTGTCTGCCAAGTTGAGACGAACCAACAAGTCTTGAACTCTGAATAAATCCTTAGATCATTTTTTATGGTGTATTGATTGATAAAACGAAAATTGAAATTGGTTTCCTTTTTTCTACGGATATTTCGATATCTTTATTCGGTTTTTCAATTGTTTTTTCGTGAAAATGGCAGCGGTAAGTTCGATGGAACGCGGCTGCCAGAAATTCTTCGATTTGTTTTAGAAAACGTTCGATAATTAATTCGTTCTTGACACAATTTGTGTTCTGGGTGAAATTTGTCTGTCAAAAATAAACAAATATTTTTTCGACAAAATGCTTTTGACGTAATTGAAATAGTTTTTTTTTCGGATAAACTTTCAACCTAACCGAACCTGTTTTTCTGTAAAAAGCTTTCGAGTTAACCTACACTTTTTTTATTCTAAGAAAGCTTTTAATATAACCTAAACATTAAAAATAAAACCTTCCAAAGTAACCCAAACATGTTTATCGTCCAAAAAGCATTGAACGTCACCTAAATCTCTCTGTTCACTAATCACACCCTCATTTCGTGCGACAAAAAAGACGAAAATATTTATCAGCACGTTCTCGTTCTGCCAAACCCCCAAAACCGGATATCACGTGTCAAAAGAATTTCACCTCCAAAGTATCAAACAGTCCAGTTCTTTAAAAAAAATCGAACTATGTCCTCGTCTCAAAATTCACATATTACTTTCTCCATTTTTTTTTCACATCCGGCATCTTATCCTCCTCGTTTCCTGTTCATCTTTAAGCCCATATCCCACTGTAATCCTTTTAGAAATGTGTATCTTTTCTGAGAGAGCTCGTCGAGGCCGCAGCTGTCACTTCAGCGGTGGCAAGATCTCGGACAAATTCGAGCTGATGTTTACGCGCTAATTCCCGTTCTCATATTTGTTCTCGTTAGCTCGAAAGTTCATATACCCAGGCAGGTTATGATACCGCATACACGAGAGTGGGTGCGATCATACCGGGAACCATATTTCACACGTATACCCACCTGCATTGCACACATCGTATGTACACGATTCTTGGGTGTACACGGTCGAGCTTAGCCTGGTGAAAACTGGAGGCGACGAGGAACGTATATGAAGTTACCACTTGGCTGAGTTCGAGGTTTGCCATCAGTGAGAGAGAGAAAGAGCTAGGAAAGGCGAAGGGCTTTAAGGATGTGTGTCCAAGAGAGAGGGAGAGAGAGAGTGATGAAGAGAGGGGAGGGGGTTGTAGCTTTCCACATTCCAGGGAAACTGCACGAAGGAGAGGATCTCCTCGGAGAGGAAAGAGAGGCCATCCACGTATATACTTGGTACATACGCTAGGGGAAAACGAGGTACAGCAATGTCTGGCCAACGAGGTATAGGAGGTTGGATGGGTTCTCGCCACGCCGCACCATGGCCAACTTGATAAATGTCTCGTACTTCCGGAGTGATTAATGGACCACGAGGAATTCAGACGAGCCCGAATTTATGTTAAATTAATTAAATCCTAATTTCGTACCGGGACCGATGGCAGATGTGCATCCGCCTTTAAGGCCGCCGACTGTATTTATGAAAGCCGGAACTTTTCACTCGATGGTACTCGTGGAATCTGACATATCCAAGTACACGGGATAGTTTGCCACGAAGGATTTTGGCGATGGATCTGTCGTTTTCAAATGAAATTCATATTTCTCTGGTTTTCTTTGTTTCTCTCTCTCTCTCTCTCGTTCTTTCTTCTTTATCGCACCTTTTTCTTTGTCCACTGAAGTATGGCCCTTGAAGATCCTGCTTTCGAACTGACACACGATTTTGACGGCGAATCATCGAATTCAATATCTTCTCTTTCCGCTCAATTTCCGACGTAGATTTTATCTGTACTTCTTTGGTGTATGTCTGTATACGTATATGTACATTAATATGTATACATGTATTTATACCGGACTTCGTCTCGTCCTTCGCCCTTCCAGCCCAGAATATATTGCTCTCTGGATAAGAACTACGCGGATGAAACATCTATTTTTCTCTCCCTTTCGTTCTCTCACTGAATACCGACGTACACAATCGTAGACGAATCCGAGATTGACCTCGAATTATATTTATTCATACAGGGCGGCTGGTCACGTCGGATGAAATGCTTAGTCGTCCGTTTTTTTAACGATCATCGTAAAAACATTGTTTTTCTCTTATACAAGTTCCTTTCATCATTGTTGAGTGCACTGTTGAGTAATCAATGAATAACCGATTGGACAGCAGTGATAATCCCACATATGACGATTTAAAAAATGTCCGGAATGATAAGTCACCGAAGGTCGAATGTCGAAAATATTTATACTCATTTGATTTACACTGATTTGTCGTGCGAAAAATGTATCTCATAAATAATTAAACAAAAAAAATAATGAGTAAAAAATTATTAAGAAATGTTGAGAGAACAGAATGAGTAAATGTTTTGAAATATTAATCACTTTGTAAAAAGTAAACAAATTCGTCAAGGAACGTGAGGAGTTCAACAGTGCACTTGATTTTAGCAATCTGGTTAAGCTGATACTAAAAAAGTGCGTTTTTTTAAATACACTAGCCCAAAGAATTAAAGAAACACGATATTTTGAGTTTGGGAATTTTTGTTCGATGAAAAAAAATCCGAAGCCTGTGAACCTTTAAATTAAAAACACTAAAATATGGAAAATATTTGAAAAATTGAAACCTCGAAACATCAAAATGCTTTGTTCCATCAGATTTTCAATCTCAGATTTTTCCATATCGATACAATTTTTGCTACAAGGCTAAAAAAACATTGAAAAAACAATTGTAAAAGAATATACCCTTCCTAAAATTTGTTTAGTCTAGTATAGACAACAAAACATTCCAATACTTGTTCAAGCTTCATTTGATTATCACTCTCTTCACCAATTCCTCGTGTTTCAACCGAAAAAGATTTTTTTTTTCCTTCACGATAGCCCAACTCCCAAAAACTTTGACGGCAGATTTTCGTAAGTGAGAAAAGAAAATCGTGTTACGCCGGGGTAAAAAAATGAAAACGAAAACGGAGGAAACATTTCTTTTTTTCACGAAGCAAATGAATATATTTTCGAGCCACCCTGTATATGTGCGTTTGTATTGAAAGGAAGAAACACGTATACACGAATACGTGTCAACGTATATACGTCACCTACGGAAGAGTTGGAAATGATTTTCTCGCGAGCTCGAGAGGCTCCGTCGGAACAACGCAGAATCGATGTTTATATATACATAAGTCGCCCAGGTTGGATTATAAAGTTTTTCAATCGAAAGTCTATATCTCTTTTCCCCCGATATCTGCCTTCGCCAATCCCCCCTCCTCCTCCTCCCGCCCCTTTATCCTCTTCCTCGTCTCTCCCCGATCCTCCCTCTCGTCCCGGTCTTTTCTCTCATTATGCGAAGCATACTTTGCGGAATTGAAAATGTAAAACGCAAGGGTCGTAAGCGAGCTCCTTTCGAGAGGTCAGCGACTGACTCACACATGCGTGTACACATCAATATGCACAGGGTATATGAACGAGCCGCGACGATCCTCTTGGACTTTCTTTTCTCCTCGTTGCATTACCATTGAAATGAAAAGGAGGCTCAACGAAAGAAAAAGAAAAACTAAAAACATAAAACAACAATACGAAATACAAAATAAAAAAATATAAAATAAACGAATGAAAAATAAAATATTTCCATTCCGTCACTGGGTCTTACCGTCGTTTATCCGCTTATTAAGGGGATTCGGATTTTTCCGGTTCGTGAATGTCGTGTGGGGAAAAAGTACGCGATGCGTAGCGGTGGAATTTTCACGAATCGATTCCGTCCGATCGCTTTGGGGCTACGGTTTGGCTGAGTTAAAAAATTCAATGATTCGAGCCCTAGAGGTTTTATATTTTCCTTCTTTTTTTTTTAGTGAAAATCTCATGTTTTTGTCAGACCGAACGCACACGAAGTTGTTCCGCGAATACGTACGTTAAAATTTTTCAACGTTTAATGTTAAACAAACGAAATGAACCCAAACAAATGAAGGTTTAATTAAACAAGATATATGTTTAATATAAAAAACCAGGAAAACGAATTTCTCAATTGAGAAATAAATAAATGTAAATTGAATTTAAATATTCAAGTGTACTAAAATAATAAAATAAACATAATAAAAATAATAAAATCCATGTATGAATCGATCGATTTTGTTCAAAGATATTCTGTCCGGCAAGAATTATCGTTTTGTTTCCCTAGCTAAACGATGACTCACGGATATGCTCCACGTTGATGAGGGAGGTAGACGAAGGTATTTTTTTTTCCTTCTACTTCCCGTCGCTTTTATAGAGGGGTATTAACGAGAACACGGCCATTTATTCCAATCGATCAGCAATTAACTATCGTCCCTGAAGAGCGCCGGAGCTCCGACGCGGACGGATCTCGTGGGTATAGCGTGACCGGTCATTGCCGCCCTGTGCACCGCAGCTCGAGCTTTTCTGCTTGAGCTCCAGCTGCATCCGCCAATCGTCGGCTCGAAAGCTTCGAAAAAGAAAACCGGAGAGCTCTACCTCTGACTAATACACGACGCCGATCCGGTCATAGTTGAGAGCCCACACGCGCAAACACTTCGCGATGGATAAAAATGGAATGGGAATTTAAAAAAAACCTGATGGAGTATGATATAGATAAGTGGTCGGTAGCGGAAGAGAAAAAGTAGGAAAATCGTCGTAGAAGGCCGATCGACGATAACAAGTGACCATAAATCCTCCCGTGAGAAAGCCAGACAAATCGCTCAATGAGAACGAGAAAGTGTGGGGCTGCTCTGAACGAGCCTCGGTCAAGATCTATGTCCACGTGTTGGGTGGACAAGAATTCATTTATTTATCGATTAAGTAACACGTTCATTCTAGACATAACGAATCGCTGTTACTCTACAAATTATTGTGGCTTCTGGATAAAGATTGTGTTCAGGAGTTGCGTTTCGGGAGACCAAAAAATTTGACGAGACCGAGCAATTATCCGAATCGATAAATAAAAACCCAAAACATTCGGTGATAACCGAAATGTTGTATCAAACCCGAAACTATCGTTAAGACCTAAAACGTTATCGAAAACATTGTAGAAAATCAAAAAGCGTTTGACAAGACCCAAAAACCGTTCGGCAGAACCCAAAAACCTTCAAACAAAAGCCAAGATTTTCGTCAAGAACGAAACCATTTTAAAAGACCCAAAAACCGACAAAACCCAAAACGTTTGAAAAGGCCCAAAGCCAGGCCCAATCGAACAGCAATTTTTTAGAAAACATTAGAAAAACTTTGAAATGGGAAATCAACTGGACAATCTGGATGGAGGATATCGCGTGAATCTTATTTGGCATATCAATTTTTTATTGTTTTAATTGTTGGTGCTGTGATCCGAAATAATGACTGCAACTATCTATGGAATATCTGAAGGGAGAAAGGTTCAGTATTGAAGCTATCAGCCTTGATGACACAGACTATTTGCTCTTTTGTTCTCGTGAAAAAAAAAGATCGATAGCTAACGTATCCAATATTTGCGCTTTTATTCGATATGCTAAAAGCATTTCCGAGCTTTCGCTCGGATCGACTACCTAATTCTATTCCACCAGATCTTGAACGCAAAGTGAAGTATGGGTGTTTCGTAAATTATTTTAAAACGATTTATCAAATTCAACGTTGTTTCTCCACAATAATCCCATCAATGAGAAAATGTCGATGTGAAACAGTGTTAATCAACGGTCCTTAGAATAAAAATAGTATTATTTATTTGCTTAAATGAATTCAATGTTTGGGTGCAGTTACTTTAAAATAGCAGTACTTTAAATAAATGAAAAAATAAACCCAAAATAATAATAATAATAATAAATAGTGTTTCCTCTTTCTATTTTTATTTACTTTATTATCATTCATTTATCAAACAAATAATAATTATTTTTTTAAATCATTCATATTTTCACCAGATTTTGACCCAATCAAACAACAAATTGTTTCATCCAATCGAATGAAATTTCATTTTCGTGTATTTTTTTTTTCTCCGGTTAACATTCCCATCGTTAAATCTCGACGAATATTTCTCCATTTATTTTTTCCTTCGTACTTTTATTTTCTGGCACAGTTCACGGTTTATCGCGAATTTGAAGAATTTTATAATTACGTTTGGTTGATGTACGACCAGATGGGCTAAGCTCCCTTAAATGAGAAGCGATACAAATGTTCCGGTGCACACTTTACGGAGACCATAAGTGAGCTTTATATATAATGGTCCGATGTTCAGTTCGATTAAAATGCGAGAGTGTGCGTGCACGAGAAAGCGTCTCAGGGAAACCCTCAAGATTAGATCGTACACGAGGCCAGTCAGGGTGATCGATTCCCTCCGCGAGGAAAGCCTTCTTTACCAACCGCACATTCTGCACACTGAATTATCGGGTCTCCCTATCAGCGAGATACAACCAAGGAAGATTCTCGGGAAGGTTCTCGACACGCGACTTGGGCCACTGCATTTTTCACGGGACTCCAACGTTTGAACAATAAGCCGTGCAATCATGGCGAGGCTTCGATAGGACATTCGTCGTCATTTTCGATCCAACCTTCCAACGTTTCTTCGATGCAACTTCATTATCGGTCTATCGATAAATCCGGTTGAACTCACGGAGCCAGGATGTCTCCTTTTATCGAATCTTCCTTCCTGACTTTTCCCTGCAGTGCTTTTTTTCCGATACAGTGAAATTCCGATTTTGTACTTTCGAGGAAAATTGGTATTCCGAAAAAGAAATAATCACCGAAACAAATGGTAATTAAAAGTAACAAATTAGTGATAAGCGTGATAAGAGTGTGTAATTATAATTAGACAAAGAAGTATAAAAATAATAAATAATGGGGGTATATATATAATATAAATAATAAAAGTAAATGAAAACAAAAAGGGCATCGACAAATCGATTTTTTTCTTCTTTATTTTTATTAATTTATTATTTATTCATTTTTTAAGTAGACGAAATATAAAATAAAAATAAAGAAGGAAAAAACGACAAGTCGATTGCTTCCTTCCTTATTTTTGCTTATTTACATTAGTATTGTTTTTATAACAATAAAATAAAAATAAATGTGTGAATGCAAAGTAAAATTAAAACGTAACATATTTCATGGTTATTTTCAATTTTTTGTTAACATTGATATGAATGACTCTTGAATAGTTAGCATATAACCTGCGTTCGAGAATAACAGTTCAATATTTTATTACTCATAAGCATGTATAAAAGCCATTGTTGTTTAATTTTGTAGTTGGCTTTATGCTCTTTTAACCATAGTACCATAGGACATCGAATTATTAATCTTTTCATTTTCCATTTGTTTACAAAACTACGAGCGCCGTGTCATATTTCTCACGGTACATTAATCAAAATAAATTCAAATGATAACATAGATAATAAAATAAAAAGAATTAAAAATTCCGTCAACGCGAATTCCATTAATTGTTTAAATTGGCTTATATAAATGAAAATAGCTGTACTGTATTTCCTGATAATCCAGATACGATCCCACATTGAAAAATACAACAAAATGTGTACGAATATCTGAATCAAATCATAGTTTTCCATTTCTATGCTCCAATTATCAGTACACAAAATAATTGCACCTGCGTAATACAAATTTACACTACACCACTAATCTGATTTTAAAGTTCGCCCTCATCTGTTTTTATTAGTATAATTGCAAATATAGGATTGTTTTTTTTTATAATTCATATTGGAATAACTGAACTGTAATAATCGTTAAAATTTTGTGTAATAGAGTACGCATTGTGATAAATGATACATGACTCGTTGCAGCAAAAGGCAATAAGCGAACACGTATTGATTGGGATAGTTAATCGTGTTTAATTTTTAAAGTGCAATTAGCAGTGCGTTTCCAGGTACAATACGCTGCGTATTTTTCATTCTTGATATCTACTGAAATGGACGTACGTGGATATTAAAAATTTCGATTTATATATTTCGATATATATTTATGTATTTATTAATTTCAGCGCCGCGGAAAATTATCAGCAATACTGTTATCAGCAATATATACGGGATTAAATATCTTGTTATTTAATGACTCAATACGTAACACGGTATTTATTCAGCAAAAAGACTTTTTCAATACACTGTTATAATAACAGTGGTTAACAGTAATATTTCATTGATGATGAATCAATAATTAACGAAATGAAAATCCTCAATTCGTTTGAACGAAACAACAACGATGCCTGAATTAAATATTGGCACTTCTGGGGAATAAACAGATGGACAAACGGAATTGAATCAGCATTCGACCTACCGTTCTTCCATAGAACTAATTTGTACACTTGGAAATTTATTAAATTATTTTATTAAATTAGATAAAAATCGATTACATTAAACTAAATTTATTTGTAGATTGATCATTTATTTATTGTGCTTAAACTAGATCAACAACTATTGGGTTTATTGAAAATAAACATTTAATTATCATTAAATGAATCATACATAACATGTACTGGATATTCGATTCAACAATTAAGTCTATCGATTCGAATATTCACACTGTATTTTCCCACTACTCTCGAACTTTATTCAATTTTTTGACATATCCGGATCTTCGGATTTACAAATACGAGAACCGAATAAAAAGTTACCGGGTATACATTTTTGGATGAACCGAAGTTAAATTTTCACCGAGATCCCTCGGAAAGGAAGTATATCAAAGGGTAGTCCAAAAGAAGAAGAAAAAAAAAAGGTGCAAGCCATTTAATCGAAGGGGCGTCACTCGGATGATTAATGCACGGGGTATCCGATCCGGAGAGTGAAAAAGGTGATGCGCAGTTATATATCGTGTCGAAGTGAAGTTACAGAATTCCTGATATCGACTCAGCGAAAAACGAATCGGTTTCCCTCATAACGGATTCTCGTCTTACGTGCTTCTGTCGTGGACGATAAACTTTCCTATAACGAGGTGCTCCCGAGAGGTGTCTCGGGCGGTTTTCACGTTCAGCCCTCCACCCTCTCCCCCAACCTCCCTCCTCCTTCTCAGTTCCGAACTTTTTCCTCTTTCCTCCGCCATATCGACTGTAGCGATTCCTCGTTTCGAGACGAAGGACTCCCACAAATACGAATGTCTCGAGCGAGTGTCCCTCGACGAATTAACAAGTCTCGGGTTCTCACCGCTCGCCCATTCGACAATAATCACGCCCGGATAGTTCGACAATGATACTTTTTCTCAGTTCGAAAATACTTTCTTCCCCATATTTCTCCGCCACGAGGCAAAGGAGCCCTTGGCTCCTCATCGAACTTCCATCAAACGAGGAAAAGCAACTTCCCAACCTTACCAACCCAAACAAACCCAACAAAAATTTTCACCCCCTACAAACGTGAATTCCGGAATCCAATATGGCCCCTTGTTTTTCCTGGCAATGTTGGGCGCCCTCTCGGAATTCGCGAAACTTTGCGGAAAAGCTTTTTCACTTTTTTCATCCGAATGTACACCAGAGAGAGTGCAAAAATGGATCGAGCAGTTTCTAGTCTAGAGAGGACCTACCTACCTATGCTTGAACATCTCAGGTTCCACCGGGATTCAACAATACGTGTCTTTTGTGAAAGAAACTTGCCTTATCTTCTTCCCAGTCTTTGGAAATCCTTTGGGGACCTACGAAGCAACGGTGAAGGCACTACCAGATTTCGTAACGGTACACGATTCCTGGAATATAATCGTGGATGAAACCCGTTGCACCAACGTCGTTGCTGCACGCTAATAATCAACGTCTCGTCCGTTGCTTTTCCCTTCGTCATTAGAGACTCACGTGATACACATTAGGGCTTCTGTTGATAAGACTGTCAGCAAATTTCAACGCCCTCCACACCGCTAAGTTTACTCCGAGACGTAGACAAATATCCGCTGAATATCATCCCCCACTTTTCACGGTAACTTCCTTAATGATTGTTTGCCAAAGTGTCTGGAAAATTGACGTCCATTTTCCCTTCCTGTTTTTCGCAGATGGTTATTACGCTGGAGTTCTCAGCAAAACTCTTTCGATAAACGTGTTTTCGAAAAAGGATTCGATAAAATTGGAAACAAAAAACTATAATATTTCGAATCGGTTTTCTACATTTCGAATTTTTTGGTTTTCGATTAATGCAGGAGTAAGGCGAGACGCCACTGTGACGGTTGGAAGAATACGCAGTTCCGTGAATTTTTTAAAACTCACTTAATTTTTTTTTGTAGTCAATTGCAAATACGTTATTCCACATTTATATATATTTATACAGTTCGAAAAAAAGTGGTATCGAGAAAAATGCTTTATTAAGCGCAGCCAGTCAGATTTACTACTCCACCAAAAATGCTGCAATTCGGTAATGTTAGTAAATTATATGGTCATATTTTATATACACATTTTTGAAATCCCATACTACAAGAGAATGGAGAGAAGTCGGTATTTTTTAAGTCATCACAGTGAAGTTCTCCATCAAGCGAACAGCTTGAAATGTTGCAAATAAAAATGCAACATTTTAAGCAATGTTGCTAATAAAAATGAAACATTTTAAGTAATGTTGCAAACAAAAATGCAACATTTTAAGCAATATTGCAAAAAATGCAACATTTTAAGCAATATTGCAAAAAATGCAACATTTTAAGCAATATTGCAAAAAATGCAACAGCAAAAAATGCAACATTTTAAGCAATATTGCAAAAAATGCAACATTTTAAGCAATGTTGCGAGTAATAATGCAAATGTTTCGAAATAAAAATAGTCAAAACCATCATTTCGAGTAGGTAACATTCCGTGCTCCTTAAGGTGGAACATGGCCAATGTGACATCGTCTATCCCAGAAAAGTGACTAGACTTCAATCTCACCTGCAAGCTACCATCCATGTCGTCCAACCGAACCCAAACGAAAAATCCGAGCATCCAAAAATCCAAATCGTTGATCGCAGCCATTTCGTGTTTTATTCGCGAACTGTACTGGCGGGGCTGGTTTAGAATGATTTCGAAGATGAATTCATCGATGGAGAATGTCGAAAGTTTTGTATGCTCCAAGCCCAACTCGAGTCGAGCGTAAAATTGCGCTCCCTTTGTACGGTATGAACTCCTGGTGAAGTTTTCCCACTGTGTATGCTCAGGATTCGAAATCTCAATGGTTATACTTTGACCCGGATTCGTAGTCTCACCGCTCGCTCGATGAATATAGCTGTTGGCTTAGAAATCGTATGATACGATTATTACGGCGATTTGAGGAATCGGAGAGTAAGAAGGAAGAGAAAAGTGGAAAAGCTGTTATTCCGATTGAAAATAATCCAGTAGCAGCGGAAATACTAGCCGGATTATCACGACGAATGGAAAATTGCAGGTTTGTTGTTCACCGCGTAAGAACGAATACCGGATGATGATTCCTCCAGCTTTGCAAAACTTTACCTCCAGATTCTCTAATGAAAGCGTCCCATTCCCTTGGCTGCTACTTCCTTCTTGATAATAACAACAATTGCATTAATAACGTTAGCAGCAACGATCGTAAGTTAAAGTCGAACCGTTTGGATTTCGTTTTCGAGTAGAGTCATTTGGGATACCGCCAATTTATCATCAAAGGGGTAATATTTTTCAAAATAATTTGTTTACTTCGTTCGAATTTCATTTTCGTTTGTTATTCAAATAAACGTGGTTTTCCTTAATGGTACTTAATACAATTATTAGTAGGATAAATACCTGACCGGTATGGCTTCATTGTTCTAACTCGCATATTTTAAGTTCGGTTACCTTTGACATTGCAAAGTGCCGTCACATTCCAAATTCAATCCTACTCTGAATATTCACAGCATTAAGAGTTCGCGCAAAAGTTATTTGAGAACTGATTGAAAAATTCCTTCAAGTACAAGCTCGGGTGTCCGAGGGGCTGATTTTCCAACTGGAGATACCACGGTATTGTCGATTTTCGAGGAAGTCCAGAGACATGGATAAAACGGACGGGGAATCTGTCGAAGCGACATTGATGATCATATGGTCTGCAGGATGATCAATATTTCAGGCGTGGATCGTGTTATCCGGGTGACTTTGGTATCTCAGAGCTTTCCAAGCCATATACCTAAACGACGTAATATCCTTACCTGCGCGAACTAATTGAAGTTGGCGAGGGGCCTGGACAGCGGTTGATGTGTACCGACGATGTGTAACCTCGCCGTCCAATTCTAATACCATCACGGGATCATCGGTGGATGGCAAGGCAGCGTGTTAGGTCCAGGTCTACCTAGTCACCTTCCGGACAACCAGACTCGCCTGCGCTTGTTGGTGAGATACTGTGGGGGTTTCTGCTCGGTTCGCTATCCAGCTTCGCGGTAGCGGTGTCCGAGGGATGTCAGAGACCCTGCGGAACGTGTGTGGTGGATAGTCAGGGATGGTTTCCGTAACCAGCCGAGAAATGAATAATGCAACGCATCGCATCAAGCTCGAACCGTTTCGCGCTCTCCTGCTAATCTCTTCTATGCGATACAGCTGTACGCTGGTTAGACAGGGTACGAAGAAAGGAGAGAGAGAGAGAGAAGGAAGCGAGTTGGGTTAGCGTCAGTTCCCGCGACGCTGCGGACTCTCCGTTTGCTATTCACCAACCCAGCTTGGGAGTTGATCTGGTGATATTTCGATTTCCGATAAGTTCCGACATTTCTCAGTTGCCGTGACATCACCAAGTCACACCCACCGATATAGAACAGACTGCGTTGGAGGAAGGATTGAAGCAATTGGACGCTCCTCGTGGCACCTTGCTGACATCGCTCAAGATCAATATCCCGTCAACGTATCAGGAAGGTATAGCCCTTGATGATTCGGCAACTGGACAGGGTCCAGAAACCTTCGTCGAATGGCAACGAGTCTATGCACATCCACTCTTGATCATTGTGGAAGAATCATCCCTGATAGATGTTCATTAAAATCATCTGGTTGTCTTTTATAATGATTCGTGAAATAATGGGATCGTTTCTGATAGATTTTTATTAATACAGGCTGGTGGCCTTTTGCGATTCATCATAATGGAAATATTGCCATAATTCCCGATAGTGTTTTATTATAATTATCGAATTGTCTTTTGTGAGTGATCATGAAAAATAACCAGATGATTTTAATGAAAAATTGTTAGAAACGACAGCAATCAACGTTAAGAAAAAAAGTCCTCTTTGAATGCGCTACAATATTCTGAAGATTATTCTACGTTCTTCCCTTCAGGCAAAGGGATGAAAAGATTGTTCAAAAAGTTTCACGTTGCATAATATAGGATGAAGAATTTTTAACGTATCAAAAAGATATGGAGAATAAAAAAAGGTGAGCTGCTCTCGTTTCTAGATCGACTTTTCTTGGTGTACTACATACGATGCTCTTCCCGGAGGCTTTGCTCACTCGCCTGTATACTCCTGGTCATGTTCGATAGCCAGCCAACTCGCTTGACTACCCTAATATTCCGTAACCGGGCAACCCGTTTGACTCGACATCAAAGAGTCTTATGTGGACATAAATATTCATAAAACGTGTACCTACCAAACGTCAGAATCCTGCTTATGAGGATATATCTATAGAAATCGGAAACTTCGAGGACAAAGCCTTATATTGACTATACTGGTCAGTTTTAGCGGAAGTTATCATCATCAAATCGAAATGCAACGACGTGTCATCACAGACATCCAATTTCAGTACCCATTGTTACATTATAAATATTTATATTGACTAATTTGACTGTTCTCTGTTGAACCATAATTTAAGGACCTTTGAATGGAAATCTGATTTCAGATTTTCTATAATTCAAAAGATTGTTCAATAAGATTTTCAGACTAAAATCAGATTTTCAATATGAGGGAATTACTGATCCAATATGAACGGTGCAAATACGATAAACAGTTTAATAACAAAAATAAAAAATCTGTATTTCGAAATCCAAAATGACAGAGGCAAACGTATGTAAAAATTCGTTTCGGAGTATCCAATGGTTCTTAAAGCTTTTTTTCCCCTCAGGGTTAATCAACGAACGAGCTCATTATTCCTTTTGCCACTTTTATCAACTGATAATGAATATCTAGAATGTACCCACTGTAATTACATTTCTTCGATGCCAGTATCAATACATCTTTGATGATGGTCCTCTGCAGTAGAAAAAGAGTGGTTAATGAATGCATAAACAATATAACTGACACGAGAAAACCTCGTCGAGTCTCGGTTCATTTCTGGCAAGCTTCAACCCTTAGATAACTAACATAACGCGTCCATAAGAATCGCCGAGCCCGAATGATACCAAAGTTAAAGTAGCAGTGAAGTTTTAAAGCATTTGACGTTAAGGAAGATGAAACCTTCGGGCTGTTCTCGGACTAGGTCCTAGGCTGAGTACATCAGGATCCTTTATAGACCGTCGAGATACGACCAAACTCGCAAACGAATTCTACCTTCCAGCAAGAATAAAAAGAAAGAACAAGAACAAAGAATCAGAAAAAAACGAGACTCAAGGAAGACCGGAAAAATTTCCATATAATAATTAGATCCTCAAATACTAATATGGCGGAATATAATTAAGTCGTTCATCATTCCAGCCGAGGGCTCAGCCATTGGTGGACAAAGACAATTCGTCTCAACCGTATAAGTAATAAAATACGGGAAAGGTCTCAGGTGGATTTACCTCGAATAATCTTTTAATTCTGCAGCATAATCTACAGTTATATAACACGTATTTACTTTGAGAGCCTTCAACCAACCCTTAGAATTGACGGTTATTAAAGCCAACGGTGTTATTCTTTAATTACTTATTCAATAGAGAAATAAAAATTGCAGAAACTGTAGTCCGCCATATTTTTCTTTCTTTTTGTACACCTCTCTCTATTTCCTTCGCTCCAGCAATCCCGCCACCCCTCTTCCTTTCAATCCCTAACCGTTCTTCTACCTCTCTCTTTCTCTCTCGCGGACGAAACTTTTACACGGATACGAGGGACATTTGAGGCAGCTCGAGCCACTCGGGTTGACTGCGAAAGTACCGTAACTCAGGGTTAAGCTTCCAATTTCAGTAGGAGAAATAATTTCCGACCAATTGTGGGGTGGACAGGGTGGCTGCTGTATTACAGCTCGGTGTGAGCTGTCACTGTCCGTATATGAGCGTATCCGCGCACCGGGGATACCTATTCAACCGTAAAGTTGAATCTACTTCGTGCGGAATTGACTTCACGATGTTACAGTCGCTGGTCAGTCTTGCCCTCAGGCCACCAGTTACCCTGTCCCATTTTCGTTAACACACGTACACACCAGTGCGGATACGAAATTATCAAACTTACGCGTAATCACTTTCCAGTCTCGTCCAAAACCCAAACGGGAATATCGACATTGGCACACAAAATTATACGCAAATATTTAAACTATTTCCGCAAATTACAACGTCGATTGTTACCTGGGTCGATAAGGTCTGGTTGGCCTCGATAGGAACAGGTGAGCCGTAATGCTCCGATTTTGCAAGCTATTGGTGGGCGTACTCGGATCACGGGTTACAACTGCCAAGTATCATCATTCGATGTCAAACTCCAGTGAACGTTGAAACGCAATCAGTGATTAGATAGTAATGGTGATTTCATTTGGTAATGTTCAATGGTAGCAATCCAATGGGGTGAAGCGAGTGAGGATTTCGATTATTGGTTTTCGCTTCAAGAGGAAACCCACTTGCAAAAATAAACTTCTCTCATAACATTTTTATGACTTCATGGTTTTCATTAGACTCGTTTCAAGAGGTGTTGTTACATGGACATTAAAGCGCAGACTTTTTTTTATTCAATAAAATCCAATGATTGAAGAGAGGAACGACGAATAAGGACTGAGTGAACGCCTATCGGAAATTTACCTCTTCCTGTTGAGATGGAAATCTCTGGTTTCATTCGTTAGGGAAAAAAAATTATGTTTGCCATGAATGTGCACTGACGTTGGTATTTTTCAGGTTAGTTTTTCCTTATTTTATTTATTTGATAAATGCTCACTTAAGAAATAAAAAGTATTATTTTTGCCTGAAATATTTTTAGTCAAGATACTTTGAGGAATAGTAATTTGCAAAAAAAAGTTACTATTACTGCCCAAACAAACATCCTAGCGTCAAAGATTTTTCCAGCAAACATAATTTCATCAAAGATCCTTCCACTAAAGATTTTTTCATCACAGATCCGTTCACCAAACATCCTTCCGTCAAAGACCCTTCAACGAAACATCCTTCCAGAAATCCATCCTTCCACGGAAGACTCTTCTAGCAAGCGTCCTCCATCAACGATCCAGGATTTCCTTCGGAGATGTCCACGCGAGCCGTTAAGTACCTGAATAAACAGACGCAGGTTTACACGTGAAACATCCACAGTTGAAGGATTATACGTGACGAGGTAGCCACGAGAAGAGGTTCGCCTCGTCGCGACAGTAATTACGGAGGGTAGCCAAGATCGAGTTTAAAAGGCGTACAGTTTTGGCTCAGTGGTTTACGACTCGCACACACCCGAAGGCTCCGCACATCGCGACTGCATAACAGTTACAGCGAGTGTTGTACCGTGGAATGTCCAGGCAGATGTTTCAGCGGGAATGAAAATAGCAGTCGGCAATAAGAACGGCTCGAGTTTTAGTGCGTATAAATTTGCGTCTTTGCGCTTAGCAGAGGACTTCCGGATTATATTAGTCGCGACAAAGTCAGGTTGTTGTTTTTTTTCTTTTTTTCCTTTTTCTTTTTCGTTTCCCTTCGCAGGCAAATTTACTTTTATACCTTCAAGAAAAAGGGGATCTCTTTTGGGCCAGCTGGGGAAGACACAAAGTCCTAGGAGTACCGCAGTAATTGGTCTTTCCGGAGCTACCGGTATGCACCCCCAAGCAGGATTATGCTAGTTAAGATTTGACTCAAAGTTATAAGCCAGAATAACCGATTCAGTGTATAGTTAAGGGGCTAGTTCGGACAGAAGGTGCAGACACACCAGTTTCTACGCACGCCTTCATGGATCCCAGATATGGCTGGGGGCCAAATTGGCGTTTAATGAATGAGGCCGCAGTCGCATCATCCTGTGAATTACCGAGAAAGCCAATCCTCGTGTACTCGAGTACTTCGTTAAAAAATATCTTCTTTCGCCTCGAGCTCGTATCCGAAATGTCGGCAATTTCGAGAAGCGATCCAATTGCGAAACGGACAATGGCGAGCAGGACGAATGACGAAGACCCGATTTTGTTCGGGGAACGCTCGCGTTGGCTGAGACCACTCGGTTCTCCTACCAAGGGCTCGAGTCGATATAGAGATAATAGAAAGTAAATCGTAAAAAGGAGTATAACCCTCCATCGACTTCAACAAGGGCTTTCAGAGATAAAAGCTCGAGACTACTGACCGGGAGAGACCACTATCCGCGGATGAAACGCTCCGTTGGTCTCGGAGGGCGTTAATAGCGATTCAACCATCCCATCTGTACCCACCTATCAAGATGTCCTTCATTTTATAATGTTCTTTCATTGCTTTTCGTTATTCGCCATTTTCCAACAATCCTCTCTTTCACCCAACCCCCTTCCCTTCCTTCTCCATCATCCCTCATCAAAACCAGGATCCACATTTTCTTTCGGGCAATTTGTTATATAGCGGTCAGAGTCATTTACCTTGAGGGGATTTTGATTGTTCTCGTACGGGAAGTAGGGTTACTCGTATCGTATCCCTCAGCAGGGTATTGTATGAATTAGACCACTGGTTCTACGGGTAATTTGCGAATAATCCTTGAACGTTGGGTGCGGTCGTCTAGGGTATCCCAGATGACATAGGTCGGAATGAAGAGCCTGGGGTCAAACCCATAAATGTTTCCTCCAAAGCCCCGAAAGCCAGCTCAACTGTACTGGAATTAACGGACTTGATAAAACTTTCTCCGAAATAGTTGTTCGCTTGGGTGTAGGCGAACGTCCACACGTTTCGTTCCTCCACATACCCGAGTCCATAAATCAAACTCGAGTATTTATGAGCCGAACAAAGTGCTCGTGGTTTATTACCGAACACGTGTTCCATCCGTAGTCCTCATTATCGGGCATCACCGTAAAGCATAAAATCCTAATTTACAAACCATCATTAACACCCGAACTGTTTCGTACCTTAGTCTTATGGTAGGAGCTCAATTTGCTTCGGACCTCAACCTGATAATTGATAACTGTTCCAGCGCGACGAAAAAAATTTCCAGACTTGGACATCGACCTGACAAAGGTTCCAACGTGATAAAAACATTTTTCAAACTTGGATATCGCGCGTCGATTCCCGTGACGTTCCTGATGAACAAATCGGTCGTTTTCAAAACCCAATCACATTTTCATTGATACACGGACACGAGAATGGATTGACTATCGATGGAGCTTGACACACGGTATTGTCGATGAATTTTAGTTAGCGCTGGACGCGTGAACCGCCTACAGCGTTTTCTGCTCGCATTGTTGCTCCACGAGGGAATTGCAACACGAGGCACATCGACGTAGGAACGATTGCGGAGTGCCACGCTGGTTTATCGGATTCAAATTGCAACGACGATTATTCCCGTTGCGTTTACACGGGCGTTCTCAAGCGAGTACCTTCCAGCTGTTCGTACGTGAGACGAATATTAGAGGGTTTGTAGCGTCACGTATGGCGTCAACCAATCTCGGTGCTCGTGCCACATCTTGTGGCTCCAACATTCACTTTTACGACATTCAACAGTTTTGGACATTCTCCAGCTGGAAACGCTTGTTTCTTGATCTATACAAAATCCACTATACATCCGTACTTTCATATTTGTCAATTTCTCATCTGGCTCTTGAACCCAAACAAGCCCAAACAGACCCATTGACGAAGCGATGCAATGAATGACGGATCGAGACATGGATTAACCCTCGGGCTTAATAGTTAGTCCAAATTGTACACGAATAGCACATTTATTAATTAATCAACACTCATAAACGTCAACATGCCACGTTTAATAATAATCGAAGACAAAATAGACGATATTGGCGTGTGCCTGATCAAGGTTTCTTCCAGTTAGTGATGTTTCGTGACAACGAAAGGAGACAAGGGGAGAGGAAAGAGCGAGAGAAAGAGAAGCTAAAAGGGATGGATGGGCTAAACGTCAGTAGGAGAGTTGGTGACAGCACTACCTCTACCAACGAGGATGAGCAAACGCGAGGGGAAGTGAAAAAGCAAATAGCAGAGATGCGCCGAGACCGGAGGTGCGGAAGAGCTCTGGAACATAACCACATCGAACATCCAGCCAACCTCCGCGTCCACCACTCTCCAGTTAATTGAATCTGAAATGCGGCGAAATAACCTCGACTTGTTTTCCTGGTAATCAACGCTTCGAACCCTCCAACCGTTCATGCACGGCATCGGATAATAACATTAGCGCTGCTCTTAGCAGGCCACCTGTGTGTCTAGTTTGTGTGCACGTAGAAATATATAACTCGTACGAGAAACGAAGATGAGCCACTGCCACACTTTTTTCCTTCTCAAATCCCCCCCCTCAGACCCGACCCTCCTCCAGCCGCTTCGCTTCTCCATAGAACGTGAGAAAAACACCTTCAATTATCCGACTCAACGGATTTCCTTCTCGCAAATCAATTTTCTGCCGGTTCTCAGGCGTACTCTTTTCATCGCCCCTGAACATCCGTCTGCGTGACTGCCCGTCTGGCCATGTGGAGAAGTTCTTAATTATAAGTTTTTCCGATCTTGTTTTACGATCACGAACGATAACGATCGCTTGGGTTGGGCAGTAGTGAGTTTTCTTCGTCTCGGGTCATCAACTTTGGCATGGTATTGGCAAAATTATTCGTCAAATTGAGTGTACTATGAGGCATGAGTGGGTGAGGGATCGATGGTGTTTCGAACAGAGATTTATACGAACTGCTGAAAATTCTACGAAGCTTGATGCTCGTTTTTTGCCAAAAAAAAGCTTGACGGCTTATGAGAAAAGTAGATTAACGAATTTCCGAGGTTTCGTCAATCTTCATATCTTAAAGTTGAAATACGTGAAACGGGTTTCATGTTCTTCCGCTTTATTTAGAACATCACCCTTTTCTCTCGTCTCATGGAAAATGCCATTCCTCATTCTTGAATTGACGGAAGCCATTTTTCCTTTATCCACGTTATCATTTTTATTAATAAACCCCCGTTGGTCGCTTTCCCTCAAAGGATCGTGGTTTCTTTCCGGAGAATTTCTTGACCACGCTCAAAAGACGTCTCGCCTGGAGTCTAGCGTATGAAGACAAATGAAGCTCGGCCACGAGAATCATTCATCCGAAGATTCATTTATAATAATAACAATGATACAGGGCGTCTCAATCTTTCACTCTGGGCGACGAGACGAAGAGGGGCCCGAGTGTGTGCCTGAAGTGATTGAAAGTACCGTTGTCGCTATCTCTACGTTTTTCCTCGTTTTCTTCGCCACTGCCTTTTCCTCTCTTCCTTATCGAGTTGACGTGAAAACCTCTACTCAACCACGGCTCTCTGGACGAACTCTCTCCGTGGAAGCTCACCAACATCAGCAACCCGAGGAGTCGTTCCTGTGCACTCTTCCTTTTCCATCCTCCAACCGAGCCCTGAAACGTCATACTATTCGCCAGACTATTCGACGGCGCAATCCTCCCATGGTAGCTTTTTCTGCACCAAATGTATCTCGCTTCGCGCTGCATCAGTGCGTCAATGCTGGTGCAAGAGAAACCGCTTGAAAAAACAAAATAAAAGTCTTTTCAAGAAAAATAAGTAATATTTTATGAGAGGTCAATCACATATAATTCTTTAATTACTCAAAAATGAATTATTTTATTCATTTACTTTAATAACTTTACGCTAGTAATTATTAAAAATAATTATCAGCTCTTAATAATAATTTCATAATTATAAACTCACTTTAATTGATAATTCAATTTTCCCTAATGTAACTTTTGATTAGATTAATTACACTTGAAATTCAATTACATTAGGAAACATTTAAATAAAAATGATTAAAACTCTCATTAATTAAACATATCGTCCAAGCGTAATATTTTTCAAACAAAATACTTAATCGGATTAATAACAAAGTCATCAGCCAAAATTACCGAACTTTCGGTCCTCCAAAAAAAATCATCCACAATCTTACATCCGATCTTCATATTTCTCCGTGCCTCGTAAATTGTCGTTTCGACTTTCTTTTTCTTTTTTTTTCGTCATCTCCATCCATGAGAAAGATTTTCCGTCGCAAAAGCACGAATGTTCGCTCTTTGTGGGCCGCGAAATAACGCGGCACTTTTTCTATGAAAAAAAAAACGGTCGGGGCGAGGCAGGGAGTTGGAGAAGCAAGGGCGAACAAACAACTGATGCAAAAGCTGGAGAGATACCGGCGGATGTTGAGCATCTGGTACATTGTTCGCCCACTAGCTTTGTCGGGTGAGACACGGTTATAGTAATGCAAAAGCACAAGCTTGCGACAGTACGGCGAATGACTAGTGCCTTCTGTACTCCTTTGCAAGTGTAGGATGAGAACTAGAGGGATGAAAGGGACGATAGGAGAGGAACGGGGCAAAAAAATGGGTGGCGAGGGGAGGGGGTGGAGGGTTACATTGTTCCCGGTTGTAACGCGTGAAAACACGCACAATAATTTCTCACTCGGTTTCTCGCAAAAGACGTGAGACCATACGTACACGCGTGTGTATCCTACTTCGTCATATTTCTTCTCGGTAGGTCTTTCTGTGTTCTCGGGTGAAAACGGACCGGACGTAGAGAACTAGTGGATAGGAAACCATCCAGACGGACTTTTGTTGGAGCTGGGGACAAAAGCTTGAACCGAGAGAGGATGGACGCTGATCTCTAAGTTTTTCAGACGTCAGCAAGATAAAGCGGATCTTTGGTTCGGTCTCGTATTAAGAATTGGACGGTACTTGGTGGCAATGCGTGGCGAGCAATGGAATTTCGTACTTAACAGGTACTCGGAGTTGATTCCACGAGTAACGATGGTAGTTGATCGGTATTTGTAGACGGTTCGACGAGTGAAGGGATACTTGGTGCTTAGATGTTATTTTGAATTGATTCGACGACGGAGTTGTCCACTTGGACCGTACTTGGAATCGGTGTGACGAGTTGCCGAATTTCGTACTTGGGTGGTATCGGGAATCGGTGTGGTAAGTAACGGAAAATCGGACTTGGGAGGTACTTGATAACGATAAGCAACGACTTGCTGCATTTGGACAGAACTTGGTATGGGTATGATGTGCAGAGAGTGTGGTTGTTAATGGTAGCATGATATAATATCATCGACAAAATGTCACTCGACAAAACATTATTGTTTGGGATTGTTTGTGTTTCTTTGCGTGTGCTTGTATGTTCGTTTGGGTTTGATGGTTTCTGGGCTCTCTGGGGAAATTTTATCGTCGTGATGTTTGGACGTATGATATTTTGTCGTGTGATCAAGTGACATAAAACCTTATTCATAGTACTTGGGTGGATTTTGCTTTTAATTAGGAACCTACTGATATCTGGAATTTGAACGATACTTAGACACAATGCGTGAATCAATAGGCTATCGTATTTGCTCCTATGAGGAAACGATGACTCAGCGTCAGTTTCCCATGCACAAGCAAGGGCAGAATAGACAACGAGAGCTGGCAGAGACTTTTGGAATGTCGAATATTCCGTTTAATAATATATGAAATGCTCTGGTCGGAAGATGATATCTGTAATTTGAGGCGTGGAGATCAGGTCGTAAGCGATCGGGGCGAAAAATCCAGGGTGCGCTTGACGCAAGGGGCAAAATTTTAAAAGAAGCGATTCCAAAGTGCCATTTTCAGGAACGAGCGAATGGGGATCGGTGGGATGATAGCGCAGGGGGGAACCCCACCCGATTCCATGTCCCAGTGATTCGTGGCACGAGTTTCAAAGTATACGATCGCTCCTTCTCACTGAGAGAATCGCGCCGACTGCACTTTTCCATCCAACAAAAAGTACCTTCGGGACCGCAGAAGTTAAGGAACGTTGGATAGTTGAAAACGTCGGAGAGCGCTTGGAGGTTCGTGGTTTGTGTTCCCCGTGCAACAACCAACGGATATAAAAAGTCCGTGAGAGTTGAAAAAAGTGGCGAGGCCATGTGAAAGGAAGAAAGATCCGGATAGCAAAAGAGAGAGCGAAAGAAAAAGACGGAGAGATGGAGAACGAGCGTAAGAAAGGTAAAAACTTGACGTTTACTCCAACGCAATTTTACGATACTCTTAACGCCGCGTTTGACATACTTGCGGCCAGCTCGAAACGGTATGTTCACGTACGTATCCGGCAGACGTTCAAACTTTTCCAATTACTTATCACCTTCACGGTCTCGTCGCAAAAAGGACTTTCATCATTTAGATGTTAGATGCGCATGATCTTACCTATATGAGGTTCCAATCGAGTCATTCGTGACTCGTAAACTTGGAAAAAAAATCGGTGAAATTCTACCATTTTTCATGCGTGTCTAGTTTCTAGAATGAGAGAACCTTTTGGTGATGTAAATTCTACAGATCTTCGGGTATATTTTCAAATTTTTTCACAAGATTCCATATTGCAGTGGTGATGCTAGAGATGAATGAGGATCATCTTTCTTTTAGGGTGCAACGAAAATTCTTCATTCATTTGACTTTAAAACATCTAAATTTCGGACAAGATTTGAGGAACATTCGTTTTCTTCTATAAAATGAGGCATGTGTAAAAAAAACGTGTTTTGTAAAACAAAAAGCTGAAACTTGCAGTTTGTCCAAGTTTTGAACGTAGAGCGAAACCTGTAGGATCAAAACTTGGACAAGTAGCTTGTAGATTGAGTTTGCAAATTCTACTGATCTTCGAGTATCTTTGAAAATACTTCGACAAGATTCTATATGAAAATATAGCCGATGAAGTTGAGCGAGGCTCGTCCTTGTTCAATGGTATCCTGCGAAGAAAATGTTCTATTTTTTTTCACGCCCAAAAATCGTCAAATAAATTCAAGTCACAGCTATGGTTGATTTGCGGAGTATACTATAAAAAACATTGAGGAACATCGATTTTTAAGATATCGTGTATGGCTAAAAAAAAGCTGATAATAGTCCTTTTTCTAAGATTCTAACCAAAAATGACGCGCTTTGATATTCAGTTGTAAAATTGTGAAAAAAATGTAAAGGGAATTAGTGATTCCTCCACGTGCAGATGGTCAGTTAAGAGACTCCACCAACTGGAGACCCTCCGTTTGGTGGGCCGCCATTTTTATGTGAAATCAAAAGACTCATTTCATCGACTGGACATCCACGGAAGACTGATGAAATTGATCTATTTTCAATCTTCGGAGCAGCAACTTTGATCAAATTGAAAGGACCCGATCGATTCGATCCATTTGCACATAATCGATTTACGATTGCACAAACGCGAGTATGTTAATGGAGAATGTGGTTGTGAAGGGAAGTGCTGTGGACGACACTTTGATCGTACGGACCGCATGCCTCTTTGCAACATGTTGAGAGAAGGAAATCGTCGATTTGAACAGAACGGTTAGCAATTGGGGAGGTGGCAAGAAGTTTCCGGTAGCCGCAAGGTGGGTCGACCGGAGACCGCTTAATCGCACGTTTTCTCACATTAATCACGATTTTGCTCGAACCCCAATTGGCGTCCCTCGTAGACGAGAGTTTCTCCGATATTGTTTGCGTCGTGTGGAATTACGCTGGCGATATCTGTCATCAACGTCTCCCCTGCTAATTATTGTCCCGCTGTATTTGATGGAAATAAACGATGGTGAAAGTTTGAGGCTTATTAGGCTTTTCATGGCGTTACTACGGCGTTTTATGAGGCCCGGTTATATTATCGTCAGCTTCAATGTTGCAATGACTGAAAACTATGGAGAAGCGTATAATCTGCATATGAAAGTTCGTCAGAAAGCGCAGGACCGTGGAGTCTCGAGGAAAACGAGAGAAGTAGGAAACCGTCCCACGAAAGCTAATGTCACGTAACTTTTTCTCTGACGACCGAGAACTTCGCTCACTCGTCAAGGAACCTCGTTGGAGGATGAGGAAAGGAAATGGGGACAGGCTGGAGGAACGTTCGAGGAATTGGAACGGGAAAACAGCATCACAGAACGTTTCCGGTATAGGTAAAACCACCGGAAAGTATAACTGGAATGGGCATAGCGCTGACTTCACTTTCCTAAAGTTTCTTCTACCGCAGCTCTCTTTGCCTGCACGGCCGCTTTGCTTCCTTTGCCATCTGGGACATTAGGACGTTCAACGTAACTCCGAGTGCAGTAGCTGAGGGAGGGTATGAGGAGAGTGTGATTTATGACAATCGGGAGGCAGGACAGTGACTTCCCTAATAAAATGGGAGCATTTTGTCCGCTCCACTTTTGTCACTAATTCCTTTTATTTTCTCTATAGTCTATCGTCCTTCAAACCACCCCTTTGTCCTCCACGGTGATTCTACAGAGCGGTTCGAATCCCCCAGGAATTCTTTGCCCAGGATTCAGGGTAATAAAAAAGACGGATAGGCTTGATGAATAGGACCGTTTGAATTACACAAGGACAGTCGTTTTACCTGCCCAACTGTCAACGGATTCAATGGTCCCTTGGAGTACCATTTTTCTTAAGGAAACCGATCGGATATCCAATAGTTGATCCAGGGAACAATGGACAGCAACCAGGACGATCTTCGGAACTATTATCTATCCAGAATCGCTAGACATTGCCAAATCCGTCAATTTGCATGCGAATGAAAATCAATGAGCGCCAAAAGAGTTACGAGGATGAGTTCGCCATGTATGAAGGTGCGGGCACGTGCGTGATTTATCATTTCTCGGGTAGGTGAGGATTCTCATAAAAGATCGCACGGGTATTTGTAAGGCGCGATATATTACTAGTTTTATGTCCACCTGTCAGAACATTTATATGTTTGACTTGCCCGTTGAAAAGGGCTGTCGGGGTGCGCCCAGTATTATACGTTGCCCTATAACACGTTGTCTTTCCAGGGGTTGGAAAAAGCTCGTGCGAACGGGCGGGAAAGGTTCTGAGGAAAAGACGCGTAGATAACTCTCGCCACGTTGCGCTAGCGTTGCTGCTTTTCTCTACTCTCTTCTTGGCTACTTGAAAGATTTAAAACGACGTCGCGAAGTTCACGTCGCCCGCCGCGGCTCCACCGCCCATCGCTTTTCCTTTAACCCTCTGTTCTTCTCCTTTTCCTCCACTCTCCTGTTCCCTCACCTCGCCCGCCACCCTCATTGATATATGATCGTATAAATTCGGTTGGGGGTGCGTTCCTGCATTTCACCCTTGTACTCGACACTCCCTGGCAAGAAAAATACAAACGCATTGTAATATCCGGAAAGAAGCGGTTGTACACTCCGAAATTCCAAACGGTTGAGGCATTCGGCTGGCTTTGGAAAACGTTGAAACTTCCTTCGTATGTACCATCATTAAAATAGTGCATTGGACCACGAGTATGGTTTTCCAATGTTGGAAGAAGACACCTGAAACCTGGTAAAGATCAGAAAACGTTGCTGGTGACATCAGCCAACCTCTTCCAACGTACTAACAATTCCAATCACCGGAAGACCCGAACCTCCTCGTTCAATCTGATCAAGCAACGTAATGTACCTTCAAACAGCTAGTTTATCGATTCATTATCGTCGACCGGATTCCCTCGCTTTCCAAGCTCGGAAATGGCTCTGTGTCATTAATGACATTCAATGAGAATACGGTAGTACGGAAGCGAAGAGCATCAGAGTTGGTAACTTGTGATAGAAGTGGAACATCGGTGTCCTCGGGGCGAGCAGATTTAGTAGGAGCGAGTCAACGGACTGATCGGTCCGCTTTCGGCGCACTATCATCATGAAACAGTAATTGAAGGTGGCATTGGGTTTTGGCAGGGAGACGTTGAAAGGGTCCAAAGTTTTCGGTGTACCCCCTCACGGCGTGGCACAAATCGAAGAAACGATTGACGAGGTTTCCTGGTGACAGCGAGCTCCATTCAATACCATGTAGTAGAGAAGTGGAACAAAGCTGACGTTGGACTGGAGTACTATACGAGGTTACGGGTTTTCAACCCCACAGGCATTCCAAGTATACTAGGCTACAGTCGTCACTCCAATTGTCCCTTTGTGTTTGTTCGTGTGGTCATATTTTGTAATATGGAATTACGATTCCACCAACCAAAGGAACTCGTTCTATCCAGATGTTGGACGTTCTATATGATGATTTAGCCTGGATCGTGAAAGACTTTTGGCCGGTGTAACCAGCAAAAGTCTCTCGCACGCTTATAAAGAGAAAGATAAAGATCTCATCGTAACGCGTTATATCGCATCGACATACAGAAACCGTGGTGGAAAGAGAAACTCTCGAAGGCTCCTTCAGAACGGTCCGTGAGCAAACTACGGAAACGGAGCGGAGAAGTTGGACGGTGAAAAGCCAACAATATAAGCGATCTGCTCCCCACGAAACTCGAGGTCATCGACCACCGATACAGCGGTCGTTCTTCTAGCGCAGCATGCTGTTACCAGTACAGTGCTACAATGTCGAGATCCAACTACCACTAACTAGTCCCGGCCCATCCTACACTACTTTCTCGATCATTTATTACGTCGTGGGGTCTATAGGGGCACTGGAGTACACGCGAAACGAAACCAATGGTAGATAAAAACCTTTTTCTTCTTCGTTTATACAGAAAAGCTCTTCTGTAGCTTCACCTCTCTTCCGCTTTCGAATGGTACCCGCTATATTCCAACGTACTCCACCATTTTCGTTTCAGCCTCGGGAACGACCCCAGTGGGCGTCGGGCGAACGAACGTTTTAGAGTGCAAAATATTTGGAGCCCGAGAGACGGAGGATGGGACGGAGGCACTTTCAGGTTTGGCCTGGTGAAGACTGATGTCTTCATGGCGCACTCGTGTCTTTTTATGAATTCTCAGCTAGGGTTGGGTCGCCTCGTGAAAGGGAACCTCACTTTTTGGGGGTAAACACGGCGAGCTGGCGATGGCAGATATGATCTGCGGTAATCGACCGAGACCCGGAAGAACAACAGGCCTTGAGTCGAGAAAAGAGAGCCTACGGGTCAAAAAAATCTACGACACTTTTATAAAATGCAAAGTACGGAGGGGCCGATGTGTTCACGTCCGGATGGTGCTTGCGCTCTGCAACGTGGTCTCCTTCTCATACTTCCACATCCTCACAGAACCGGGCGTTGAGAGAAACTTTTAAACTCTCCGCCGAACAGCAATTAAAGTGAAATTATACAAAAGTACAACGACATAGAGGCAGAGAAAGAGAGAGAGAAGACAAAGACGGTGGTATAGCACGCGTCACACCGCATGCGGAGATTCCTGGGTGCACCAACGGTAATAGAAAACCGTGCTCGTGCCGACTAACAACCGCGGAGCGAGCTTTCGTCGTGCCTTCTACTGTGGTGTACCTGAAGAGTTGTGTACCACCGTTATGCATGCAACGTTGCTACCGGAGATCTCTCGTGTTTAATGACCCAGCTGAGCTGCTGCGCTGGCACAGTAAGGCTAAACGCATTGTACTTTAAGAAGCTTGAGAAACCCTCCGTCTGTGTGACTCGCTTCGTCAAGAGACATATCTACCATTTAGAGGATCTAGGTGCTGACAATCCACGTTTTTGGGCCGCGACAGGTGTTCCCATCTTGCTTTCAATTTCCGTCGCTCCAATTAATCCACTATTATTCTTATACTGGATGGCCAATATTGTGATCAAAGAAGTCGTTTTAATGAAATCGTTTAATGAACGAACGTCAATGTTCCAGGCTAATTATTGCACATATCTGGGAATTTCACACTGTAGGGATCATTGAGTGGTAACATCACTGTAGGATTCTGAAAAAAAGATTTAGAGCCGATTAACAATGTTCTAATATCTATAAAAAAGATATGCATTTGGTTTTATGGAAAAAAATGTTATGTCAACGAAAAGCGAACACATTCATCGCGGTTGTATGGAGCAGTTGTTTCACAATTCCTTAAAAAATTGACCTTTTTCAAAAGTGTATTTTTGCAAGATTGATTAAATAAAAAACATCTACGTACTTCTATAATCAATAACATATAGTCTTAAGTGATTTTTTGTTTTTCGTTCCACATTTTCTATTCACTCGGAATTTATTTTTCAACATTTTGCAAAAAATTATTTGAAAATTGTATCTTATATAAATCCTAAAGAAATCCCATATCTTTTATTATACTTTCAAAAAAATCGTCAAAGTTTGACTTTCTGCTGTGAGTGGTCTGATCCCTTGAAAGAAAATGATCAGGACGAAACTGCCACGAGATTTTCGGAATCACTGCCTGGGAGCCTCTACGCCTCGATGTGGTCCAGTTTCGATTCTGCAACTGCAGTCGATTTTAAGCGCCCTTTTTTTCTATGTGTTCCCCTGTAATTATACGATAGGCTGAACGGTGTCGCGCGGAGTGTTCTCTTCGTCGTTATTGGTCACGGTTCCATTTTATATCCGGTGACTAGGCGAGAGCGCCGGTGCTCTCGGACTGCACGAGTGAACGAGTAAATGAGTGGTCGGGGGGATCGCACTCGCTCTCACTTCTCTACCTGTCGCTTATATTCCGCGACGCCCAAAGGCACACGGGTATTAAAAAAAATAAAGTAGAGTTTCCCAGTAACTGTGCTAACTGTTAGTACGAGTGGACAACGGTAGTGGCAGGCTACGTGCTTAACCAATACTTTGGTGATAGCGTATAAACGTACGTACCATCGTTAGTGGTGGAACGCACACGAGCCGGTTTAGAGGGCTGGGGAACAGGTCACTTCGGCCACGTATAGCAACGTAGGCTTTACAGCATCACTGTGATTATCGTTGTCCGGCACCCCATTAAACTTTTCGTCCTCTTCGAGTCATCCATTTTTCTTTTTAATCAAAATGCTTCTCCACGATTTCACCAACTACAATGTTCACACACGATTGACGGCACAGTGCTTTTTCACCGGAGCATCGAGACTACCAACGCCCTCCGGCGGATTAGTACACCCTAGCGATATCCAGCGCCCCCTAGTGAATTAGTACACTCTAGCAACCGCTGCCGCCTTCTAGCGGAATTGTACACTCTAGCGATATCCAGCGCCCTCTAGCGAATTAGTACACTCCAGTAATCGCTGCCGCCCTATAGCGAATTAGTACACTCTAGTGAAATCCAGTGCCCTCTAACGGATTAGTATACTCTAGCGATTTCTAATGTCCTCAAGCGAATTAGTTCACAGTAGCGACTCCCAGTGCCCTATAGCGGATTAGTACACTCTAGAACTACGTCGCGATATAGTGACCGTTGACGCTTTATATCGATGTTAAAAATGCGGCCTCCCGTTGATTGTATACCCGTGGATAATCGCTGACATGGTTGCACCGTTTTGTCAGTGTAAATCTAACATTGTCACTAGGATGTTACAAACGGTTCGCAAAATCGCTGCTCCCGACGCAGCGCTATTTCTGCCTCGGGCTGCGTTATCGCTGCTGCTATACCATGTGCGGTATGTCCTTCGCACGGCTTTTGTTACACAAGCTTCCGCGTGCGGAAGTCGGAAGGGTCTGGAAGCAGCAAAATAAGAGTTGAAGAGCCCACTTGGGTCCCACCTCACTTCTCACGAGGAACACTGACGGCTCGGAATTGCGAGATAGACTCGGAACAAGGGTAGAAAATATCCAGCTCGCGACATCACCCGACATGGATATGACGCGCTTCTCTCGTGGGATGAGGGCTGGTCGTGCTTTAGCGTTTATACTTGACGGAAAAACCAACTAGCATGAAGAATCTCTGGGTACTTTTCATCGTTGTCCTGTTTCCGTGGCGTCGCGAACTTTCTTCGTTTCTTCGTCCGTGGAGAGCACGCTGGCTCCAATTAAAGATAAACGCGGGGTCCACTCGGAAGAGCCGCTTGACTTGCACAAAAGTCATGTCGACTCAGCGGCGTGTCAGCTCAAGCCTCCTTTTCTCAGCTGCACTCAACTTTATCGTGTGTCCGCACGTACGTACCTCGCCTCCCAGCGGACAAAATTAATCTTCATTGGAGTTCCCATGTTACAAGATGTTGAATCAACGGTTTGCGTGTAACATCGTGCGACGACGTTCGTACAATGTTGTTTACCTGAGTCCCTTCAGACTCACAATATTTTCAAGATTATTCGGACCCAGAAAAAATCTGTGTTCATTCAAGTCTCAAGGACACAAAGAACGGTCAAGCTTGGACAATCTTTAAGATTATTCACATCCAAAGAATCTTCAAGATTATTTAGATCCAAAGAATCTTCAAGATTATTTAGATCCAAAGAATCTTCAAGATTATTTAGATCCGGCAAATCCTCCAGATCGTTCCGGCCCACAGTATCTTTAATATTATTCAGGCCCTCATAATTTTCAAGCTCATTTACGGGGCAGATCATTTTAGTCCCAGGAATCTTCAAGATTATTCAGGTGACCAAGAAACTTTAAAGAAACTTTAAAAAACCAAACAAACTTGAGATTACTTCGGAGCATTCCCAAGATTACTCTGATCCACATAATCTTCAAGATCATTTAAACCAACAAAATGTCTGAGATCAAACATGCCCCCACAATCCCCAATAAACAATCCAGGTCTAGAAAACCTTCAAGAAGATCAATGCTGCCGTCAAATAATTCGCGAGTATCCGAAGGTTCGGAAAAAAATGTCAACAACTCCAATAGAGGCATCACTGAAAGCAGAAGACTCAGGGGCTCTAAAGCGTATACCAGTCGGAATCAATAGTCGTAACGAGATCCGAGCCTATTCGCGGAGCCTCATACGCGGATGTTAATTATATTTTTAAGCGCACAGGTGTCGTCGCTTCATATATCAGCGGCCAGGAAGATGGGCAAGGACTGCTAAAGCCCATGCGCGTAGATGGCGCTGTGAAAATCCGTACGTTTGCGTGTGTATATATTTACGCGTGTGTACACGTGTGGCTTTCGAAGGGCGGGAAACGGGAGATAGAGGGGGTGGGATTGAAAGCGGACGTATAGCGATTGTGTTGGGTACCCAGACAACTCATTACCCAGGAACTGGCAAACAGAAAACTAGGTTAGGCAAGCACATTCGTCATCGGAATTAGAACCGTATTCCGCAGCTGTATCTCAAATGGCTGTGCGCCCTTGCTGTTACTGCTGCTCCAGCTTTCGTGCATACTCGCGATCCTCCATAAGCTCTTGTTGCGAATACGTGTGTCCCGGCTACTATGTGTGAATTTATGTAATGCGGTTGTAGATTGCGAGGGAATACGGCAATATGTATTTTCGTTGGTAGGAGAGATGGGAGCAATGCTGGAACGGCGGAGAGGGGGGAGGTGGTGGTGGTTAGGATGACGTTGCCGGAGAGAGGGGTTGGTAATCGGAACAAAGAGTGTGTACGCGTGTGCAACGCGTTGACTCTTACGAAGGTCCTACTCCCAACTCAAACAATACGCTTGATAACGCACTCTCGAACCTCTTCTCGCTGCGTCGCATAATTTAAGATGGAAACGCTCCGAGTTATCGACCCGTTGAAATTTCGTTAGCCTAATACGTTAACGCATTAGCTCTTCGTTTGTACACAAACGCGGAGAATAGTGACGTGACTATTTGTTTACGTGCACGGTAATTATTAATGGCAGTCCTTGCTGGGCTTACTGCAAATCGTATTCACTCACAGGTCCCTTCGAATACTCTCATTAACGTGGAGTACACGAATACGATTTGAAATTCTCCCGTTGCAAACGGAAATGTTGGAGGGAACCTTCTGTATTTGTCTTTCGTTTTGAAAAGACACCCCCGAACACTGACTACGTGCAGAATTCAATATCGAATATAGTCCCCGGTATATACATCGCTCAAGTGGGCTTCGCATTAAACACGTTCGAAAGCGCTCAATACCTATTATGCCCTTTGAAGATTATCGGACCTTGATGTTTTTCAAAATACGATTCAGTCGAGACACGAGAAAAGGTGATTCATTGACGAAACTTGATTATGAAATCGAAGACGTAAAAGTAAAGGAATATTCAAAGCACCCTGTCCAACTTCGTTTTTTTCATCACTCATGCCTGACTGTTTTGCACTTTTCTGATAATAGTCCGCGGAGCTGTTAGTTTGGGTTTGGGCGAAAATTAATTGCCGAGATTTAATTAATATTTTCAAAAGGAGATGGATCAAAATTGCCCCACGTTCTATAACCAAGTGACATATCTCAAAAAAAAAGATAAAAATGTATGAAAAAATATGGCATACTTCCTAAGTTCATTTTTTTATACCTTCATATGAAAAAATTGCTATGAGAATAGTTCAGGCGCTGTTATGAAAAATTCGTTCGTATGAGTATTCATGGACTAATTTTAAAAATTCTTTTTTGTTTGAAAGGGTACCCCAAGGTAGTCCCACTGCCATAAAGTCAGGTCTCCGGTCTTCAGGATCCTGGAGATATGAAAGTAAAATCTCAAAAATAAGCTCATTTTTTTTCTATTAAGGTAGTTTTTAATATATTACATTTATTTTGTTCAATCAACGATCAACTGAGGATT
>JAPYZJ010002059.1:0-22878 GCA_030522765.1 Ophioninae sp. B BG-2022a
TTTATTTGGATTTGTTTGGGTTTGTTTGGATTTGTTTGGGTTAATAATAATACACGACAATAATCAACGCTCAGCTAAATCATTTTTTTTTTTCTCGACCCACAAATTATTCGTTTAGCGTGACGTCGATTGTTCCCTCGTTTTCGCCTAACCCAAACAAACCCAAACAAAGGAAAGAAAGAAAGAAAAAAAAATAAGAACGAAAAAAAAAACGAATGAAAAGGAAAGAAAAAAAACCAAAAAAAAAAAGAAAAACGAACGAAAAAAAAACAAAGAAAGGCAACGAAGAAAAAACAAAAAATAACGAAAAAAAAACGTATGAAAAGGAAAGAATAAAAACCAAAAATGAAAAAACGAACGAAAAAAAACAAAGGCAACGATACAAAAAAAAAAAAACAAAAAATAAAAACGAAAAAATGAAGATAAAAAACCGTTGAGAATGAGAACGAAAAAATTGAAGGAAAAATAACAATAAAAAAGAAAAAAAAAGAGAAGAGAAAGGGTGAAAGAAGTTAGCGCGTGGCGCGTAAAAGAGGAACCGGATAAATCAAGAAAAAGAAGGACGGAGCGACCAAAATGCAAAAAGTGATTACGAGAGAGAGAGAGAGAGTGAGCGACAAAAAAAATCGTGTGAAACACTCCCTTTGTGTACTCTCATCAGCCGTCACGTTTCTCGAAACCTTTGTTTTCTTTCAAAAAAAAAAAAAGGAAAAAAAAAAATAAAAGTCGTTTATGAAAAAAAAAATAATAATAAAAAACCGAGGGATAAAGAAGGAAAAAAGGGTGGACGAATCTGCGATACGAGTAATCGGGATAATAGTCGCAAAAAATGAGGTTGTTAGTGGAGTTGGGGACGGGGGTGGGGGAAGGGGATTTTTGAGGAAAAAAAAAAGAAAGAATTCTCGACACTTGTGCGTCCTCGTCTGTGAATGAAATTGCCTCTGCGCGTTATTTCCCTCGACGATGAATATATTCGCGGACGCTATTTTCGCCACCTGCGATGAAAATACCGCGGCCGAGTAATTGGAGGTTAGGACACTTTCATATACTAATTGTCGGTCCCGCGGTGGCTCCCTCGTTCTCTCGGAATTCCTTCTCGCCGTTTTATACTCGTCTGCATTTCCTCAAGAACCACGAAGCGTTTACATTTTTAAATCTTTTTTTTTTGTTTTTTTTTTTAAATCTTTCAGTTTCGATTTTCAGTATTTAATTAAATTTAATTTTCAGGTAATTTGTCAAAAGAGATTGGAAAACAAAAAATTGTCTTTTTAAACATGAAATTCGAAAATTTGGGATTAGGATTAAAAATATAAAAAAAATTTATTCTGAGTACATTTTAGAATTTTAGAATTCTTATATTTTTTATATTTTTAGAATTCGGAATTTCATAATTTTCAGATTCGAGTGAAAAAATATTCTAATCTCTGAATTTGAGAATTCTTACGTTTTCGAAAATAATGAAATCTGGAAAAACCGAAGAAAAAAAAATGTGTCGTGTGCCTTCCAACGATGCAAACCTCGACCTCATCGAAAATGTTACATCTCCTGTTTTTCGTTCGAGCAAGTTTTTGTCCTTTTTGGATGAGTTTATTTTTTTCTTTTTGGTTAGTTTCTCGTTACGGTATTATTCGTCATACGTTCCCATTCTTTTGCGAGGTTCCCTCGTTGTACCTCGTCAAATATCACAAAGCTGGCCAGGAGCTCACCATTTATCCATTTGTGGTACGAGGAGATCGGGTGTGTATTATCGTAATCGCGGTGACGAATATATATCGGGTGTCCCATTATTTTCTCGAGTGTTTTTCATTTCGATACATATTTTATTTTTTTTTCAAATTTCACTTTTTTCGTATTTCCTTTTTCTCATAAAAAAAGTAACTTTTCTTTTTTTTTCGATAACTTACAAAAAAGAAATTAATTAAAAAATAAATTAAAATCGATTTCATTTTTTTAAATAATATCTTTTAAATCAATTAAATTTATATATTTTTAAATATTAATTTTATTCATTTTTAAATATCGTTTTTATAAAATTTTATATATCGATTAATATTTTCAAAAAATCGTGTTTCACAATAAAAAAGAAAGTAAAAAAAAATACAATCGGTCATTTTAACGTCGCCATATTGAATTCTCGATAAATTATATTTTTTTTACTCGAACACACGGTATGTATACGTAGAGAGATAAAAGAGTGAGATGCGCCGAGTTGACATTTGAGGAACGTGAGCCCGTTGAGTCACGCTGCACGTGTCACGAACGATTTTTTTTTAAGCCGATACCGATTGTCTGTCGTTCTTAATCACATTTGACGTTAATGTCGAAAGTAAAAAAAGGGAAAAAAAAAGAAAACGGAAAAAGGAGAAATAGTAATGAAAACGAGCTGACACACCTCGACTAATCCGTCAATAAAGTGTACTCGATCGTCATGATCTAACGAGACTTTTCCAATCTCACTCGTCCCTTCTTTCATTTTCTATTAAAAAAACAATTTTGTAAATAAATTTTTTCAATAAAAAAATTTCAAACACACGTTTTAAATTAAAAGTTTTTAAATTTATTTTTCAAAGAAAAAAGTATAAAAACATTTTTTTAATAAAAAATCTGTTAATTAAATTTTTTCAATAAAAAAATTCCAATTGAAACTTTTTTCTAAATCTTTGAAATAATCGACTGTTCGTTTCGTTGCGTCACAATGCTTAATTATAGTTACGAGACCATCCTGAATATCTAAACGTTCTTTCAATTTTCCATGCTCCAAAAAAAAAATGATTAGTTTTGAAATAAGGATAAAAAACAGAAAATTGTCAGAGCAAATTCCATTAGTCTGCGAGAAAATTATTAACATCGATACGATTTCAATACTCAATTATTAACGCTTATAATAATAATAATAATAATAATACTGATAATAATAATAATAAAAATGTGAAAATGGTAATAATAAATAATTCATTAATAATAATAACAATTTTTGGAAAAAAACAACAGTCAAACCATTAACGATGAAATTAATAATAATAATAATAATAATAACAATAATAATAAAAATAATAACGATCGTAGATCGATATCTAAAAATAACTATATTTAATGGCGAGCAAAGTCAATGGTGAAATTCCACGCTCGAGCAATTTTCCATTCAACGGGAGCAAGATCGGAAATGATACGACAACGATGAACAATAATGTCATTAATGCAAACGAGGATCGACGAGTAATTCAGAGAGTGACGCAACGACGCCCCCGATACTTGATAGATCGCGGAGTGATTTGATTCGTTTCCTTTTTTTTTTCTTCGCGATTCATCATTTTTTCCGCGTTCGCGGAAAAGAGAAAAAAAATCGAAAAGTGAAAAAAAAATGTATTTCTCGCTTCGAGGCCTACCGAAAATGGACGTGCGCGGGCGTTCGTGTATTCTTCCATTTTTCATTTTTCCATTTTCACGTACGGATTTTCTCGATTTACTCGTGACGTTATCGCAAAGATGATTCTCTTGAGTTCTTTTTTTTTTCTTTTTAAACGACAATGGACCACGCTCTCACGATCTTCAGATTGCGCAATCTATCGAGAACCCGCGTCGCAGCACGATGCACGTTGAGACGAGATGATCGAGGTTGCGAAATTATGAATTAATGAAAAGAAAAAAAAAAAAAAAAAAAAAAACGGAGCGCGCTTGTGTAACGGACGTTGGTAGTTGAATGGAGAAATTTGACGAATCGTCGAAAGAACGAAAACGGAAATCGAAATTTCAAAAATATTTCGAAATATGTGTTTTTTTTTTTAATTTTATAACTTATGAATTTTAATGTTTTTTTTTTAATTTAAAAATTTATTAATTTTAAAATTCTATCTAATCGAATTTTTAAATAATCTATCTAAAATTAATTTATTTTAAAAAATGAAACGCTATAAATAAACAATTTTAAAAAATCTTATCAACATTGCCCTGATGCACTAATTATTCCAACGACTCTCCTCTTTCGATCGAACGATCACCACTATTTTTCTTTTTTCTTTTTTCTTTATTTTTCTTTACTGACAAACGTAATCTTTCGCTATGGTAATAAAACGAAAATAAATTTGCCATAAAAAAAAAAAACAAAAAAAAACGACTTCCTTTACGCGTTTGAATGCCAGGTGTAAAGTAATCCGAGTTTGCAATCCGCATAGTAAAACGATCATTCGGCCCTCGCCAAGGTGAGCCAGCGGCAAAAGTCGCGATCTCTCGTGGGTGTCATGGGTGGAGGGCAGGGGGAGGGGGGTTGGAAAAATTGACGCCGCGAAACGTTGTAACGCGATACTTGACAAGTCCTCGGTTACACGTTTTACCTGCGCATTACTAACTTGTCAAGTATCATCGAGGCGACATAAAAAATAAAAAAAATAAAAAATAAATGTTTTTTTTTCGTCACTTCCGTTCATCGAGCCATTTTACGAGCAGAGCTAAAAAACGGTTGTTTTGATTGGGCGGAAGAAAAAAATAAATGGCAAGGGACAAAGAGAGAGGTTAGGTTTATGAACCGTTGAAATTACGATCCCGATCGTTAATTCAATTAATTGATCCGGGACTGTCGCGACGTGAATGCACGTTTTTGATTCGTTAACTTTACGACTCGACCTTTGGCCTTTCGACTGGTATTTGTTTGTTTTTTTCTTGTCACCCGAAATGAGTTTGTAAATTCTTTCGTTGAAAGAATCGCCGATTGGCGTTTCCGGAAGCCTGTATTGGCCTGGGAACTGGCAAAATGAGTTGACGTGAACATTTAATTTTATTTCTTTTATTTCGTTGTTATTGGTTTTTTTTAAATGGATTTTTTAATGGATTTTATTTTATTATTTTTAAATGTTTTTATTTTATTATTTTTAAATGTTTTTATTTTATTATTTTTTAATGCATTTTATATTCTATTATTTTTTGTGTATTGTATCTTATTTTTTAATGTATTTTATTCTATTATTTTTTATGTGGTTTATTATATTATTTTTTAGGTAAAAAAAAATTGTTTTTTTTTCTAAATATTCAATAAATTTTGTAATACCAAAAACAAGTGATAATTGGAGGGTGCTGAGTCCGGGGAACATGCGCCAACCCAAACAAACCCAAACAATTTGCTGTGTAAACAAAATTGTTTGGGTTAGTTTGGGTTTGTTTTGTCCAGTTGTCACAGAAACGGACAGAACTTTCCGGTAGACTTGATACACTGTTGAAAATGATTCCTGAGAATGATATAGTGGCGCCATCTGGTGGTCGTAAAAAAAAAGAAGACTTTTCGATTAAAAGGTTATCTTCGGACGTTCGCGTTGGCGCAGTCGTCGGTAATTAATCGGGGAATTTATCGCGAGAGCTGCTACTGGTTTCTCTCGCTAAACTCGTCAGATAGCAATCCACTTCGAGAGCGTAACGCCTTGCGGTTGTAAAGCTTATCGACGTTGCTGAACGTCTTTGCCTACCGCAGGTAAAACACGATGTATTCCCCCCCCCCCCCTCCCTCCCGCCACCACCGCTTAGTTAAAAGGATAACAGGGAGCCTTTCTCCATTGCGGCCTCTTTTTTTGCGTTTCCTCTCTTTCTCACTCGGCGCAGGAATTCCCCATTTGGTTTTTATGAACTCGCACGTTCGGGCGGTTCTTTTGCATTGCCGGTCGTCATCAGCCTGGATTTTCCTCCCACGTGTCGCAGAAAAGTTTGGAATCCCAAGAGCAATTCTCAAAAATGGGTACTTCAAACAGATTCTAGGATAAGAATCAGTTCTTTGGGTTGCCAAATCCAATTGGACACTTTTTGGATCTCCTAGATCGAAAAGTTTGGAATCCCAATCGCAATTCTCAAAAATGGGTACTTCAAACAGATTCTAGGATAAGAATCAGTATTTTGGGTTCCCAAATCCAATTGGACACTTTTTGGATCTACTAGATCGAAAAGTTTGGAATCCCAATCGCAATTCTCAAAAATCGGTACTTCAAACAGATTCTAGAATAAGAATCAGTATTTTGGGTTCCCAAATCCATTTGGACACTTTTTGGATCTACTAGATCGAATAGTTTGGAATCCCAATCGCAATCCTTGAAAAGAGTTACCCCAAACAGATTCTAGGATAAAAATCATCTGTTTGGGTTGCCAAATCTAATTGGACACTTTTCACACACATTGATCCGGTGGATCAGCCGTCAAAGCTAGAATCTCGATATCCATTGTCCAGCTTTGGAATTGAATCGATTTCTCCCGTTTGTTTGGTCGAAACAGAAGACAACACGGCTCGTTGTTTCCCCCGTTGAAGTTGCCAGGAGTTTAGCGCGACAAAGCCGCAAGTTTGCCCTAATATGGAGAGCTTGGTTGGCGAGCCGTCAGCGATGCTTTCGTAGCGCCGCTTGTGTTTCTTCATACCGAGTGGGGAACTCGAACCGAAGTAGGGAGATGGATCGGAAAAAGAGGGAGATGGAGGAGGAGGTTTGCACGAGAACTGTACCGAGTGCGGTGGCACCCGCCAGGCATCGTTTGACGCGGCTCCCGCGACCTCCCTCTCTTCGCCTCTTTTTCTCTTTCGAGCTTACCGATCTCTCGTGGACGATCGTCTTTCGCGTTGGGATATGCCACAGTGTCTCATCGGTCGCGCGTCAGGACACATACTAGATACATCTCTTCAAATGCCATCAAGATCGAAACTAACAATCGGTTTCCAGCATAACCATAGTCATTTTGATTTTTGATTTGTTTGGGTTTGAAAGATCCCGGATGAGTGCCGTTGGTATTGAAAAGAAAAAGACTAGAAAGATTGGATTGGAAAGAGGAGTGTCAGTGTCAGTGCAGTCATCAACGATTCTACATGGAATCCTTAAGAAATTGATCCAACGTCTAGAGTCCTTCATTGGACCTGATTTGGAAAATCATTTTGAGCTTGGATTTCGAACTGATTTCTAACTTAGTATCTTTGTTTGGATCAGCCGTTTTGGGAATGTCTCTTAGAGTTTGATTCGCTGAAGAATCCTTATTTCGAAAATCCATTTGTCGAATATCTGTTGGGATCGGATACAGAAACGACTGATTCATCAGCCGGAATCTCCTTTTGGATTGAAACTCGTGTACCTGTTTTTGGGAACAGTTTACTCGGACCAAAGTCGAGTTTAAAATCCTTGAAGCAGGAGAGCAATGTCGTCGTCGATGAGTCAGCAAGCCGCTATAAGGCGACTCGAGGCCCTCTTCAGGGACGTTAAACTGGATCAAGATGATCAAGCCCATCGTGGCGTTAGCCCGTTAAGCGTGAGAACCAAAATAGTGGACAAATGCTGCGAGATACACGGCAAGCATGCCAAGGAGAACTGTACTTACAGGAGGGTGTCTCTGGGTAGTGTTTCCAGTCCTAGGAACAAGGAAACGATTGGTCGTAGGGACAGCAGTTGGAGTCTATCAGGAGGGCCTTCGAGTTTTGGACGTAGAAGTTCCCTGGGATTGTCTACCACTACGCAAAAGCGTGAAATCCATCCGTCCACGTTCCCGAACACTCTGCGGAGGAACCCCTTAGCAGCATCTACGGGTACGATCAATCATTCCCGAAAGGAGCTTCCCAATGCCATCAACAGTCTGAAACGGGAGTCAATTGGACGTTCAATGGGTTGTCTTCGCAAGGATACGATTACCAGTTACAATTCGCCATTGCGCCGTGATTACGTCGCCAAATCAATGACCAGTCTTCAGCCGACTGGGAATCGCAGATCTTCATTGAACGCTACCAGCCCAATACCCAATCTTTCGGGTCTTCTTCCAACTTCAAATATCGCTTATCAGCGCAATTCCGGCAAGTCTCCAACCGCAATCTTCAACCCCAAAGGGATTACCGATCACGGTCTGGATCACAAAATCCCCAATGTGGTCAGCCCTAGTGCTAATCTCAAGAGTTGCCTGGCTGGTTCTAATGGCAATCTTAGGAGCAACCTCACCGTAACCTTACCCAATGAGGCCTTACGCGCTTCGAATCCCAATCTACGAAAGGATCAATCAAAAATCACAACCGGAAATTACTCCGATACTGATAGGCGACGATCCTTCGATGGTAGACGCTTCTCCAATGATTCCCTCGACAATACCAAGAGAAACTCTTGGGATCCGGGACGCAGAGGATCTTCCGGGTCATCCGGTGGTTGGGACGATCCAATATGGGAAGAGGAAACTGGCAACAATGACAGTGAGAAGGTAAAAACAGTCGCCTATCTGAAAACAACGCCTATTTGCGATTGCCTGGCTAACCCAAACAAACCCAAACGAACTTCTGAAGAATCTTGAAAGTCGAGTCGTTTTAAGGGGGAGAGCTGAATAAATCTAGATTTGGCTTTTAAGGGGTTCTGGTCACCCATAGGGCACTGCGCTGACTTGAAATCACACGCCCTTCCCCTGGGTCTCCCTTGGCCCTCCCGGTTCCTCAACCTCGTAAAGTGGCAATGCCTGGAGTGTTACGTCATTGGCAATACCGTGCATGGTGATAGCCGGTCAGCCATACGTGGCTTAGTCATCTCGGTATCGAACCCGAGAAGAGGGATAAGTACACGTTGCGAAAGAGACTACCGGTGTACGCGTGTGTTTGTTTTTTTTTCTCTTTTTTTTTTCCGGTACGAGCAACGCGTGGAGTGTCACATTGGAGGACTGCTCTTCGGGTTCGGACTTTTCCTCGTTGTTTGTTTTTGTTCTCGGGTATCGAGACTTTGTTTTCATTTCTTCGAAATCTTTCTTGGTTTTGTTTTCTTTTCTTTTTTAGGTTGGATAATTTTTTTTTGTTTATTTTGAACATCGCTTTTTTTGGTTCCGATCTTTTTTGAATTTTTTTTTGAATTTTTGATTCATTTGGATAATTTTTTTCTTTTTTTTTAATTTTAACCCCAGATTAGTATTTCGAGGAATTTTTTGCTTCTTATTTTTTTTTATACGCATTTTTTTACTTCGTTTGTTTGAGCGTTTTCTTTCATTTTCTTTCGTTTTTTGTTTTCGTTTTATTCTTCAATTTTCTTTGGTTTTTCGTTTTCGTTTTGTACTTCAATTTTCTTTGGTTTTTTGTTTTCGGATTTTTCTTCAATTTTTTTTTGGTTTTTCGTTTTCTTTTTTTTCTTCAATTTTCTTTCATTTTTCGTTTTCGTTTTGTTTTTTTAATTTCCCGGTGGACTGTACGTTCTTTCGCGATCTTAGATGAAAGCGGCCTAATCGGGCGTCGTTTTCATTAGCTATGGATCACGACGATCGTACTCCGTGATCCGAGAGTCATTGTCGATTATTTTACGCCCACGCTTGGCTCTCGATGAATCTTCGATGCTCTGATCGCGTCGAGGCCACGCATCGGCATTCACGATGTACATTATGTGTATCGCTGAACATCCGAACGTGCCCAACGACACTCAACGATTATGCAACCTGGTTGTGCCACCTTTTTTTTTAAATTATTTATTCGTAATAAGAACAGGCCTGATCGTTTTTCAAAATATTTTTTTATTAATTTATTAACAATATTAATAGTTATGTAAATTTTACTAAACCATTAGTAAAGTAAGAGTTACTGATAATAATAGTAATTCTGCATTTAGCATAAATTTAAACAAACGAAGAACCCAAAAAAAAATTTTTTTTTTTCATCACGTGCACTTTCACGTACCAAATTTTATTTATTTTTCTCTGAATAATTCATCCAATTGATGAAACTCGAATTTCAATATTTATTGCCACCTTGAAAAATCATTTGAAATTCTTAGCTTCCGGGTTTTCGTTTTTTCGTCTTCGTTTTTTTCTTTTTTTTTTCAATAGCGACGTTGTTTTGCACTCCCGATAAGGACAGTCGAGAATTGAGTGATCCACCCACTCTCGTTGATCTCGGATGGATCGTAGATGCTGACCTTGATCGAGAGGTGCAATCTGGGTTGGAATTGTCCAGAAGCTCGATGATTCGATTGTAACGAAGCATATCGTTCCATTAATGCTATTCAATTTATCAAATCTCTCCTCCTTATTTAATTAATTTTTATTTTTTTTCTTGTGATTATTTTTGATTTTTTGTTATTCCAGATCAATCAGTTTATTTTTATTTATTTGTTGGAAGATTCTGTTCCTGGTTTCTCATTTTTCTTTAATTTTGGCATTTTTTAGTTTTTACGTTTCTTTTTTTATTTTGTTTTTCAGTTACGAGTTGGTTCATTTTCAGTCAATTTTTGTGCTGAATATTTATGAACATTTCAGTGAATATTTTTTTACAATTTTTTGGTTATTTTAGATTATATTTTCGTTTTGTGATTATTTTTGATTAAAATTGCATTTTTTAGTTATTTTTTTTATAAAATTGCTTTTTTTGGTATTCCTGTTATATTATTATTATTATTAATTTATAATTATGTTAAACTTTATATCTATATTTATTTTTTTTTAATTTCAAATTGGCCGAAAGTTTTTTTTTTACTAGGGCATAATAAAATCTATCATGATCATCAACATCATTATCTCTCTAATTATCTTCCGCAGCTTCGCCTCGTGCTTATCCTAGAATCAGAAACAATTTGAATTCTCGTTACAGCGACGAGGCTCGACCCACGCTCGTCACTTTTTTCCTTTTTACCTTGGTTTTGTCTCCTTCTTTTCTTCACTCGTTTATTTTTTTTTTTTTCGATTTTTTTTCCTCGTTTTTTTCTCGGCAATATTTATTTTCAAAGCCGCCGTTTGTCACCGCACGCGCGTCATACGCTACCGAAGACTTTATTCCGTCGATGCACTCACGAGGATTCGATACGTTCTCCTTCTGTTTTCCTCTTTTTCTTCTTTTCTTCAAATCCACGTCGAAAATTTTCCATACGTTTTTTAATTAATTAATTTTTTTCAATTTTTATTTTCTTTTCTTATTTTGAAAAATATTTACATAAATTTATAGTGTAATGCGAAAAGAGACATACGTGTATAAATATATATATAAATATTATGCAAAATAAAAATATCGGAAAAAATCAATTTATTAAAAAAAGTAAATAAAAATTCTTTTCAAGTTTTCGTTCTTTCGTTTTTTTTCTCCACTTTTGGAAATTCCTTTCGAACTTTCATTTCTGATTTTGAGGAATACCCATCACACAAGATTTATCCACATTTTTTGCTGTTTCTGTTTTTCTTTTTGATAACCCAAACAAACCCAAACAAATTCTATACATATATGTGTTATGAATTTTACTTTCATTTACGTTTATGAGTTTGTTTGGGTTTGTATACGGACATTTTTTTACATATACATAAAAAAAAGAATATAATAGTAGTGAAAATAATAAAAATAAAAATGTATTTATAATAAATTTATAAATATACAAAATATATATTTATATAAAAAGAATTATAAATCATACATTTATAAAATATGAATAAATTATAAAATTCTTATATAAATATATAATAAAAATATAAAAACATATACATATATATAAAAAATAAAAAAAAAATATATTCGCTTACAGCGAATGCTTCATCGTCATTCGAGAGCATCCCGGAAGTGTAGTACTCGGGGGGGCTTTCTCTCTCGGTCGCGCATTCTCGAGAGGATCATTTTTTTTTTTGCGTCATTTTGACGAGACATGTGTGTGTGCTCATAGGCGAGAGAGGAAAAGGCGCACGCGCACACGGGGCGTCGTAGCCAAGTTCGTTCACACTCGTCACACATTTTTGCCCCGGAATCCCACGTGGTCGCATCCGGCGAGCTTTACCAGGCATTGCCAACGGGAATTAAGTGTGTGTGTGTGTGTGTGTGTGCAGACATTCTTTCCGGCTTAATGCATGATTCGGTCAAAAGGATTGCCAAGACGGCAAAGACCAGGACGAAACCAGTCTCACAATGCGATTGGGTAGAACAATGAGTCAACGGTAGGAAACGACTGTCCCTAGAAATCCAACCGATAGGGAGAGAGAAACTTTATCGCACACGTACCGGATATACGCGAGGGGAGGAGTGCCTCGAATTGATAATCAGATTTTGGACCGATGTTTCCATTTTTAATCTTATCGGAGGAATCAAATTGACAAAAACATATATATGTCGTCAATTATTATAGTTATAGATAGTAGTTGAAAAATAGTAGCGAAAGAATAGTGGTCAAATTGTAGTAGAGAAAAAATAGTAAAATAGTAGTTGACAAGAAATAGTAGTCAAATAGTAGTAGACAAGAAATAGTAGCCGAATAGTTGTAGACAAAAAATAGTAATCAAATAGTAGTAGACAAGAAATAGTAGTCAAATAGTAGTAGACAAAAAATAGTAGTCAAATAGTAGTAGACAAAAAATAGTAGTCAAATAGTAGTAGACAAGAAATAGTAGCCGAATAGTAGTAGAGAAAAAATAGTCAAATAGTAGTAGACAAAAAATAGTAGCCAAATAGTAGTAGAGAAAAAATAGTAAAATAGTAGTCGACAAAAAATAGTAGTCAAATAGTAGTAGGCGAAAAATAGTAGTCGAATAGTAGTAGTGCAATAATAGTAGTCAGATAGTAGCAGAAAAATAATAGTTGTCAAAAAATAGTAGTCAAATAGTAGTAGACAAAAAATAGTAGCCGAATAGTAGTAGAGAAAAAATAGTCAAATAGCAGTACACAAAAAATAGTAGCCAAATAGTAGTAGAGAAAAAAATAGTCAAATGGTAGTAGACCAAAAATAGTAGTCAAGTAGTAGTAGGCAAAAAATAGTAGTCAAATAGTAGTAGTGCAATAATAGTAGTCAGATAGTAGTAGAGAAAGAATAGTTGTCAAAAAATAGTAGTCAAATGGTAATAGTCAAAAAATATATGGTCAGTCAATTATTATAGTAGCCCTTAGATAGAATATTTCACATTCTATTTTTCGCCTTTTTCTTTTAAATTCCGTTATCATTTTTTTTTTTGCTTTTAAACACCAGATTCGTCTTTGAACCATTTTTTTGCTTTCCATTTATTTTTCATTTGCAACTTTGTTTACTTCGTTCGTGCAAGCTTTTTCTTCTATTTTTTCTCTTTAATTTTTTTTCGTTTTTTTATTTTTTCGCTAATTTTTTTTCGTTTTCGTTTTTTCTTCAATTTTCACTTTGTCAATTTTAGTGAGCAGTATTCCAGGTCCAAAAAGGGCTTTGGGACCATGGACCCAATGTGACTATTAAGGGCCACACAGCATGCATTTTTAATGCATTTTTTATGCAATAAAAAATGCAATCTTTTTTTATAATCTTTTTCGTAAATTCTTGAACTGATTTTGGGACACCCTGTATGTATCATCGGTTGTTCTCGAGCTTCCGGTGTCCTGCTTTTTCAACCGGGAAACATAACTCTCCGTCGTCGAATGGAAATATACTCGCGTATTCGGTGAACCAGGCTTGGTTAAAATCGCGATGAGGGAATTGTGGAGCGTTGAAACGCATTCCAGCGGAAGCCCAATAAATTATATCGCCGTTAATGCGCCGGGGATTAAAACGAGACTATGGCTTTCCCTCTCTGTCTCTTTCTCTCTTTCTCTCTCGCGATTCTCTTTATCCCTTAATCTCTCTTTCATTTGCTCAGAAAAGGGGACGTCGAAAACTAATTTCGATGATGATAACTCCCAGATTTCATTGCTTTCGGACTATAAAACAGGTATCTCGATCCACGTCGAAGTCTCAGAAAATAATTTATATCGACTACAGTAGGAGCCCGATTTTCTTCGATCTTTTCTTGTTCGTTTTCATTTTCATGTCCCAATGATCAATTATTATCAATGGTTCGAAATCGGTCAATCGTCTTATTGATCCCAATTATCAATGACCTTGGTGATCAATCATCTCAATTATCAACAATCCCAATAATCAATGATCATTATAATCAATCATCCCAATTATCAATAATCCGAATCATCAATTGTCATAATGATCAATTATCTATCCCAATTATCAATGAAACCAATCGACAGTTATCCTAGTGATCCCAATTACCCTAATGATCCCAATGGTCCTAAAATGATCCCAATGGCCCTAATGATCCCAATGGCCCTAATGATCCCAATGATTCCAATGATCCCAGTGATCCCAATGACTCCAATTATCCCAATTATCCCAATTAGCAATATTCAAATTATCAATGATCCCAATGATTCCAATGATCCCAATTATCAATATTTAAATTATCGATGATCCCAGTGATTCCAATGATCCCAATTATCAATATTCAAATTATCGATGATCCCAATGATTCCAATTATCAATATTCAAATTATCAATGATCCCCATGATCCCAATTAGCAATATTCAAATTATCGATGATCCCAATTATCAATATTCAAATTATCAATGATCCCAATGATCTCAATTATCAACATTCAAATTATCGATGATCCCAATGATCCTAATGATCCGAATTATCAATATTCAAATTATCAATGATCCCAATTATCAATATTCAAATTATCAATGATCCCAATTATCAATATTCAAATTATCAATGATCCTACTGATTCCAATGATCCCAATTATCAATATTCAAATTATCAATGATCCTACTGATTCCAATGATCCCAATTATCAATATTCAAATTATCAAGGATCCCAATGATCCCAATGATCCCAATTATCAATATTCAAATTATCAATGATCCTACTGATTCCAATGATCCCAATTATCAATATTCAAATTATCAATGATCCTAATTATCAATATTCAAATTATCAATTATCCTAATTATCAATATTCAAATTATCAATTATCCCAATGATCAATGTTCAAATTATCAATTATCCCAATGATCTCAATGATCCCAATTATCAATATTCAAATTATCAACTATACCAATGATCAATAATTAGTTATCCTCCTCTGCACTCTTCAACTGATACAAAATCCGGATCTCACTGTACGAGCCCGGTCGTTGAAACTTGTTTCTTTTTTTTTTTTGTTTGGGTTCGTTTTGCGGTTTTCTCTTTCGATTATTCGTCGTTTCGCTCACTTGTTACGATTTTATTTCTTAATCCGACACTCATTAACCGGTCGCCCCGTACGCGGAATCGCCACTCGAAAAATGTATTCGACATTCCTCGACCACTTGCCCACTCCGCCTCATCTTAATGATTTTGTCCCTGCTCTTTCGTCCCAATTTTCGCAGGCCCTCGCCCCCCCCCTTTTCTTACTTCTCGTATCTTTCGAAATCAAAATCGATAATTTTAGAGTCGATTCTACGAGAAATGTAAATTGATGGTAATTGATGGGAGAAAGGAAAGGGAAAATATTTTTCGAATATATATATATATATATATATATATATATATATATATATATATATATATACATTTATATATTTATTTTTCAAAAAATGGTCATATATTTATAATAATTATACAATTTATGGATTTTTTTTAACTTTTGGTTTTACTTTCACTCGTTTTTTTTTTTCACGGCTTGTATCATTTAAAATGAACAATCATAAATTGAAAATAGAAAGCGCAAAAAAAAGATTGCTGCAGTGAAAGAAAAATCGAATTTTAAATATACACATTTTTGGGAAATATTATTTAATTTCCAACACTTAAATATAAAAAATATATTTTTATAAATTTTTATATTGAATATATATATATAATTATTAATAAAATAATGAATTTTTATTTAATAATTTCAATCCATTTATTTATTAACAAATAAAATGTATTTATTTTTATTCCTTGTTTTGAATAATTCTTTTTTGGATCAATAAACAATCGGAAATAAATAATTTCTTCGCGCACGCGTTGGGAACTGCGACAACAGGAAATACATTTCGACTTTCACTCGTTATTGGTACCGCAAAGAAAAGAAAAAAAAAAGAAAAAAAAAAAAGAAAACAGAGAAAATAAAACAAGAGTTGAATCGACTCCTTAATCTTGCTCACTTGTCACGAGGCAGCGTAACTCACGTTTTTCGCGTCCAATTACCATGAAAAAGGAAAAAAAATTACGAAAACATCCAGGCATCGTTGCTTGTACAAGCAAACATTGCGATATATTGGGTTTCTAAAAAAAAGTTTTACTCAAAAAGCAAAAAAATTATTATTAACAAAATAAATTATTGTAATTAATTCATTATTTTTTTCGGTCATATATTTTCGGATATTGAAAATTGAAAATGAATAAGTTTATAATTATACATTCACAATAAATAATAAAATAGTTGATTTCTTATTTATCGATGTAATATTTTTAAATCAATTTTTTATTAATTCTTTAGTACAAAATTCATAAAAAATTGGATTTTTTATTAACTTTTTGGCAAAAATTAATAAAAAGAATGTTTAACATTATTGTGAATATTTAGTGACATTTATTAAATTACAATATCTTTGGAAATATACCCAATTATTATTCGAGATTATTCGAAGCACGTATGCTTATGTAAATTATATATATATATAAATATATATGGGTGGGAGTCCCGCGGGTTTCGCAGGTCTCGTTCACCGCCACTCCGCGGGCGCCGGTCTCAAACCTTTCCTGCGCGGGATATAGAAATGGAAAGTTGTCTCGTGGCGAGAGAAGTCGGCGTCGAGTTGCGACCAAGTGCGGAACGCGCGTATTCTTCCGACAATAAATAAACAAACAAATAAATAAATAAATAAATAAATAAATAAATATATCAACGAATAAACAAAACGAAATAAATAATTTAATATATAGATACATAATATATAAATACATATGTATATATAATATAGAATAATCTATAATATAATAAACAAATATAAAAATAAATAAATAAACAAATAAAGAGGAGGTCACGTGCGCGATATAGGTTTTCTCGGATATTCTAAAAATTCAAAGTTTCGTGAAATTTTGGAAAAATTTGCGATCTTTTCTCTCCCCCCTCCTCGTTCCTCAGTTTCTCAACTTTTTCCCTCGGATTGCAAATTATTTCAAATTTCATTAATTTTCCAATAAACGTTTGATATTTTTCTCATTTTATTTCATATAATTTCGAATTTTTATAAATCTTTTATTTTTTCAATTTTTATTTTACCGGTAGAATTTTTCTCGTTGGCATTTTTCGATACTGAATTATTTCTTTTTTTTTCATTTGATTTTTTTATTATTGATTTATCAAATTTTTTATTTTTTTTTTAATTTTTGATTTATCAAATTTTTTATTTTTAAAATTTTTGATTTATCAAAATTTTTTTATTTTTTATTTTTGATTTATCAAATTTTTTATTCTTTTTATTTTTATTTTTTTCCATTTCGTTTAAATTCGACGTGTAAAATTTGGTCTTATTTCGGTGAATTGACGAGTAAGAAAAAACGAAAACGTAAAATCAAGTAAAATGCGAAGTTTGCCGTGTTGTTCGCGGGGACTATTGCCGTACATGCTCCAGAGGAGCCGAGGCTACGGGAACGAGGACGGGGACGATCTTGACAGTCTCGAGGTTCAGGTAAAAAAAATCAACATCCCGCTCTCCTCGTTTCTTCCCACCTTGGGTTTACCAATCTTCCCTTTCGATGCATCCAAAGTGCCTTTTTTGCATTTTCTTTACAGACAAATAGCGATCCCCCCTCTTCATCATTTTCTCCCCTCCTGACTTGTACCTCCACTTCTCTAAATCCAGAAATTGATTTTCAATTTCAACTTCCAATTTCGTTTTCGTTTAATTTTCTTCTTTTTTTTTTTTTTCGAAAAATCTTTGATTTTCAATTTCAACTTTGAATCTCTGTATTTTCCACGCTGATGACGCGTCCGTACCTTCACCCGGTGAAAATCACGTGACCGATGAATCCTTGAAACCATTGATCTTTTATGGATGATATAATTGTTGAATAATTATCTCGCGGTCTTTCCTTTTTGGAAATCGAGTTCTGTAAACGCGATTATCTCTTCGTTATTTTTCGTTTTCTTCTATTTTATTTATTTATCATTATTAACTGAAGTCAATAATAATTATTATTATTGTTGTCGATAATAACAAAAGCAATAATCATTATAGTAACAATATAATAATTAATATATAAAAAACTCCTTTATAATTTCGTTCGATTTTTTAAATTTATTAATATTAAATGCTATATATTTTTTTAACTGTTTTTTTTTATAATAAAAACAATAATAATGGTTATAAATGAACAATTGTTATATAATTATTATAAGTTTATTATTGTTATTCTGTATTGATAAATATGAACAATAGCACAGATAATGATAATAAATTAAATGGTAATTTATAACGTTACGTACGTAGGGTATAATCAAAGAGGTACACCCACATCTGGATTCGGTGAAAGTTCTCGTACTTGCGGATATGAAAAGCGACGTTTCTTTTTTTCCCGTTTTTTTTCTCGTTTCTCTTCCTTTCCGGGATTCTCCGCGCGGGCACAAATGGGAATACCGTGTTTTTCTGTTCCCCCGTTGTATTCATCTTTCAGGACTCGTCGGATATGTAATTTTCATTTTTTTTAAAATTATTCTTTCAGAAGATCCTTTTTTTATTTTTCAATTAGGAGTGAAAAAAGTAGGCAGAAAAAATGTTGTCCGCAACTGAAGGAGAGAATTGACGTTTTTAGGTATTTTCTTATCATCGGTCGGTAACAAAGATTTTTTACCAGCAGTCGGTAAAAAAAATTTTTAGCGTCGGTCGGTAACGAAGATTTCTCGATGTTTGTGTTTTCATGTGTACTGATGAGAACATTTATAGATCCGGACGTGTCCGTCGCGGATTTTTTTTACCGACCGTGGTAACACCGAGAAACGATTTTACCGACCGAGGCAACGATTTATCGGCGATTTTACCGACTGAGTAAAATTATCGATAAAATCGTTTCGTCTCGTCGGGAAATCTCGAAAGTTCGTCGAGTTGAATGATATTCGAAAATAAAATCAGCAAACTCAAACTCATTTTCTCCACTCGTGAAATCGCTATCCTTGATGACAGATCGATCGATCTCGTTCGACTTTCGAACGTGGAAACGCTCGGGCGATTTTCACGCGGCGGAGAGAACATTTTCTCTCCCCGGATGCAAATCGGGTTCATACGTGCTCGCGCGTTTGAGATTCCGGCGAATCGATCAATCGCGGCGTTCCGGATGAACGAGCAAGCCTTTCCGTCCCTCTCTCCATCTCTTTCGGTATTTTTTTAATTTTACGATTTGTTTCCCCAAAAAACTCCATTTTTCTTTTTTTTGGAACCAAAAGCGTGGGCAGCAGGATTTTCTTTTTGCGACGATATAGATTTTTTTATTTGATAAGAAAAGAGACGGGTAATATTATGGCGGTGCCAATTTTTTTTGGTTTTTTTTTGTATTTTTTTCATATAAATTTTTTTCTTTTTTCGAATTTCAATTTTTATACGATTTTTTTTTCAAAATAAGTTTTCTTATAAATGAACAGTAATAGGGAATTTTTGTTTTCCCGACTGATAAAAGTTTTCGATTTTGTTAGTTGCTTTTCTTTTTTAATTAATTTCTTGTTCACATTTTTTTACACATGAATCCATTTCATTTTTTTAAAGTACTTCCTCTTCCCTATCTTTATGTACATTTACAACAAAACATATTTTAAAAACGAAAATAATTTACACGTAAAAAAATAAAAATAAAATTTATATATTATAACGAAATGCAAAATTTTGATCGATTTTCAAAAATCAAAATTGCCAATATTTCCATGCCTCTCTTTCCCCCCAAAACAAAAAAATGGATAAATTGTTCATTTTCATATGAATTTTTTTTGGGGATGTGCATTTCGGGAATATTAATTTTTAAGTTCGATAAAAAAAATGTATTTCGTTGTTTGGCTATCAAAGTCGATTTTATCATTTTTGTAAATATAAATTTGAAGGTTTACTCAGGTGCCCCGCGCTTTCACGTGATTTTTCTACCAGAAAGAAACACACGGATAAATGTGAAAAAAATTAGCATATGGATATATGTATATGTGCATATAGATAAATAAATAAATTGAAGGGAAAGAAAAGTTCGAGTTCGTCGAGCATAAAGACTGTGGGGGCTAACTGTGCTCAACCAGCTTGACCACTTTGGCCCAACAGTTTCCTTTCTCCTTCTCTCTGCAAGCCTCCGCGTGTGCGAACTCGTAATATTTATTAACTTACGCTCCTTCATTTTTGTTTATCTTCTATTTCGATCCAGCACGATGTTCCGCTCGTTCGTTCCTATCTTTTTTCCTTTCTTCGGTCGTTTCTTTTCGACCTCGGTTTTCCTTCTTCCGTTTTTCCAAACTTCTACTTCAGTTTCCACTTGCTTCGTTTTACTTCCCTTTTTTTTTCGTCGTCACTTTTTTCTCTTTATTTTTCTTTTTATTGATTTTTTTTTTCAGTATTTATTTTTTTTCTTGAATTCCTTCTCTCTTTTTTAAATTTTTTTCGGCGTTTTCTTTTTTTTCTTTTTTATTTACTTATTCTTTGTTTCTTAAATTTTTGTTTTTTATTTTTCTTATTTTTTTTAGCGATTTTGTTTCCTCGTTTTTTTTCCTTCTTTGTTTTTTGTTTCTTCATTTCTTCTTTAAAAATTTTTTTTAAAATTTATTTTAGCTTTTTCTTTCTTCACTATCACCTTTTTCTTTTTTCTTTTCTTTCTCATTTTTTTTCGACCCCACCTTCGAACATTTTTTCTTCGTCTTCGTAATTTCCCGCGCATGCGCGAATTATTATACAACTTGTCGATCGCGTTTCGCGAAAAGGAAGAAAAAAAAACAACGCGAAAGTTCGAGTAAATTAATGGAAAAAAAAAGAGATGAAAAATGGAAAGAGAGAAGGGGAAAGAAAATTGCGTTAGGGCGGGCCGGAGAGGGGAAGGGAACAGCGACGACGCCTATAAACCCGATTATGATAATTTTCGATGACCGAACCGGAGACTCCCGAATAGCCTGCAATTTTCTTACCAATTACACCATGCCCGGGCCCCCGTTTTCTCGGTTGGGCAAAAAAGAGAAAAAAAGAAAAAAAAAAAAAGAAAAGAAGAAGAGGACGAACGACCGTGCGCGTGCGCAACTCCAAGATATCGTGGGAATCGCCTTCGCTTTTTTTTCCATTTTGGTTGGGTTATCGAATTTTATTTTTTCTTAATTAATTTTTTTTTTCGTGTATAAAATATCCCCCTCCCCCCACTTCTTTTTCACTTTCTCTCGTATCTTCGAAAGAATAGGGAGGAAAAAGGAAATTCAAACAAAAAATGTCATGAAGATTTCTAATTGAAAAAAAGCATCGATTTTTTAATTTTTTTATTTTGGGTTTTGACGATCGAGATTCATCGCTGAGAGAGACTCGCGAAAGTCGTTGAACGAGTTCCCCATTCTTCGAGATCGACCGTTTCGAAAAACCTCAGGCTCGATCTCGAATCCTCGGAATAATAATAATGATAACAAAAACAATGTTATGATTATATAATTTACTATAAATAAATAATATTTACTAATAACTTATTTATTATTATTTCTACCAATAATCTACCGTCCGTATTTTCATGCGATAAATAAATACATTTTTATTTATTTTATTTTTTTCAATATTTTTACGAGAACGAAAAAAACAATAATTTTTAACCAAATGAATAAATTTTTTTTTTCGTCCACTTTTATCCAAAAGCATAGACAAATTTTCTCTTTTTTTCATTCAACTTTTCACGAGAAGCATAAGCAATTTTTTTTTGTTAATATTTTTACGAAAATGCAAAAATAATTTATGCAGATTTAAATAATGAAGAAGAAAGAAAAAAACCGTTGTGATTTCGTATCGAGCGAGTGGTGCATTACATCCTGAGGAATCGCGATCCGAGCGTGGCCGGATCCGAGCAATTTGCATCTTCCGCGATGTCGCCAACGCTTTTTCGACGTATTAACTTTCTCTAAACTTTGCCAATAATCCTCAGCGCGTACGTGTGCGTTTGGCGCATCCAGCATGAAGACAACTTGTCCCAATTTTTCTTTTTTTTTTTTTTTTTTCTTATTCTCCCTCCCTTTTTTTTTTCTTCGTTATTCCCTATGGATATCGCGTTATGAGCGTGGAATACACGAGCGAATACGATTCCAGGTGGTGATTTAACAAGATTCCCTGTCATCTCGTTATTTCACGATTATAGACCTGTCCGACGATTTTGTATCTCCTGATCGTTGCAAGGAAAGGTTCACCTATATACAGGGTGACTCGTTCACTAAATAGACCATATTTTGCGATTATATAATACAAAATTCGAAATCGTTTTTTTTTTTAATTTTCATAACTTCGAAAATAATTTTCAAAAATCAAGAAATTGCTTTGTCTCTTGGTTGCAAAATTGTCACGCCCTGAGAAAAGTCCTGGTGACCTTATATCCGGGTTTGTTTGGGTTTGTTTGGGTTTGTTTGGGTACTCTTGGGATAATTTTTTCTTTATATTTATACAGGGTGTCCCACGTAAGAATATCATCCGTGAGATGGGGAGTTGGGGTGGAAATTCTCAGTCGATTGATACAGGCATGTATGGTTCCCGGATCAACCCCTTAATTGTTATTCATTTTTATACCTTGAAGATAAATCCACAATTTAATTCGCATTGAACTCTCCATTTCTAGGGAAAAATGTCGATAAAATATTCTAGAAAGGTTTTTTGCATTTTCCCAGTCTATTTTTGCACTTTAGACAAAATTTCGAGCTTATTCGTAATCAGCGGAAAATTTCCGATTAAATAGACCCTTTTAAGAGGTTAAAAACGGAAAAAAATATTTTTCGACCTCACGGGCCACTTTTCCGGAATCTAAAAAATCACGATATTTCAAAAGGTCGTAGAGTAAGCTTTTTCTGTGCTATTGAGATTTATTAGGTGAGTTTGGAAAAGGTTTTTGCCTAACTTAAATAATGGCGTTGGATTCGTATCGATATCTCGCATAGTTTTCCCGGAAAGTCCACTTGAAAAATGGCAAAAAAAGAGGCAAAGGGGTATGTATG
>JAPYZJ010002060.1:0-46857 GCA_030522765.1 Ophioninae sp. B BG-2022a
TCACATGGGTGATATTTATCTTCGAATTCCGTGCAGTTTTCATTTGGAAAACAAAAAAGTAGCTTAGATACGTCATAAATATGCAAAAAAGTAGTAGGTTATAGGGCCATCTAACCTTAAAAAATTAGGGCCATCACTCCTAAAATGCATAGGAGAGATGGCCCACCCTTATTTTTTTTAAATAAATCAACAACAGCACCGCTTGTAGAGGTTATATTATAAACAAGGTTATGTTCTAAATGGTTTAGCTCAAAATACGGCAAAAAAAGTTGTCTACATTATGTCAACAGTTTAATCACTCACCGGGCGTATTTATTTTCTAACTAGTATTTTTTTTTTTGCAGCAAACTCCAACACAATGTTGCGAGAACGATGGCGGCGTCCGAATTAACAACAAAAAACACTGCCATATTTCGGCAAAGTTAGTAATATTTCACTGGGCCATCTCTCCTCTGTGGTCACCTGTCCTCGAATTACCCTAACTGTAGTTTCGAACAGTAACCAACCATTCATTTTTTCAAATTGTGTTGAACAATTTCCGTTCGTTCGAATAAAAATAATGTTCTTTTTTGTACGAAATCGCATTTTTCTGTCAAAATCGGCGAACGAATGCATATTTTTTCAGTCAAGTATAATTATTATTACCATTATCATTATTATTTAGTAATATTATTATCATCATTTTTTATTGAAAATTCATTCTAAATTTGTTTTTTTTTCAATTTTTAATAAAAATGCTTTGTTTGTTCTTCACTTTATTAATGTTATTACTATGAATTATTTTACTTAAGGTTGCGATTCGTTCAAATTTTTCTAATTTGAAATATGAATTATTATTGTTTTTGTTATAGGACGTGAATTTGAATCTAAAATTCGATGGTCTGATAGTTGAGGTTTCAACGTTACCACAGCTCGCGAAATATTCGTATTGGGAGGAAATTTCGATTTTAAGTAGTGTCCATTTTCCACCAGTTGAAATAATCGGGTCCAGGCACATGCTCAATCAGCAATAGTCCGCAGTCTACATTAGCTTTTTATTCGGGAAATAGGAAAAATGTCGGTTGGAATGTCGGTCGAATTCTCATTGAATTCAATCGGGCCTTTCATCAGCACTGGCAGCTGCAAAGGATCCCAATCCACAGAAGCATCTGCAGAATTTGGACTGTCTATTTGGAGATCGCTCTTGCGTATCCAGAATTTCGAGAAAATGAGTTTTTGTGTATTGTCCGATCGATAATGAAAAAATCGGGTTTTTTCCCTCAATTTTCAATGAAACGCATCGATCCTCTTTGTCAGAAAAACCGCTCATGGCTTTAGTCAACATTTAAAAGAAGTATCGATACAAACCCGGTTCATCGACAAAGAGAGCTCTCGGTCAATGGATTTTTCAATACGATCTTTTTGTCTTCTTTTTTCGCACGTTGTCCCATTGTTTCGACGTACCCATCAAGGTCCTGACGGGTATACACTCGGAATTAAACGATCAGCGTCAATTTAATTTGCGATTAAAATAATAGTGTTTCTGGATTGACAGTAGTACAAAAAATTATCCCAAAATGAGGGAATGGTGGATTTACAAGTCTAGCTCATTTCGCTCATGTTCAGTTTTACGAATAAATCATTTAGTTATAAATGAACACTTATAAACGTTTATTTTCCACTTTCGATAATAATCGAACATGAAATTCGAGGATAAGTACTAGCACGTGTTTGACTGAAGTTTCAAATAATCTTGTAATTACAAACAAACCTACCAAAAATCTTAATACGTAAGTACTCATTTTTCCAATGATCGCTGATTGATTCATCGTTGAAATAAATCGCGATTTTATAAGTTGACTGGCAGTCGCTTGATCTTAATTCTCAATAGAAATCCTAATTCTCGTCCGCAGCAGCTCTTTCCCATTAGCTAAGGATTCCCTTCGATTATTCGTTTTTTCTCCATACTTTTAGAGGCTTACAAAAATTTTGAAGAAACGCTGCGTTTTGTGGTGACCGGATTGGATGAGGAATGCTACGTATTTGTATGTATGAGCGCACATGACGTCCTTATGTGCAACTTCCCCCCCCCCCTCCCTCTCTCTCTTTCGCTGTTACTCGAGTATTCCACCGTCTGCATTTCTGTATGGAGTGGAAGTTTCGTATATGGAGTCCAGGTTAACGTCTCCGGGTAGGTACGCCATTTCGGAATGCCGGTCGTCGTTGGAAGCTGTCGCCCCGATAAATCAAGTGACACCTGCGCAACTTTCCGACGAAGCTTCAAGGCACGCAAACACGGAGCCATACGTACACACATTTGTCTACAGAGGCGTACAAAAGGGATGAAGCGCTAGAGAGAGAGAGAGAGAGAGACGGAGAGGGGGGGGGGTCTGGAATAAGGTTGAACATACGCCGATGAGAGTTGATATACACAGGCACGTAGAGCTCAGAATACGTCATACACACGTACGCCATATCCACTTCAACGTTTTCCTCTTCACACACTCGAAGCACCCAAGTGTCCTTGTACGTATACACACTTGTGTACGTACGCAACCCGTCCGAATGATCCTTCCAAACTCCATCCTCTCTTCAAGCTTCTCCACTTTCCACCCTTCGTTTTCTTCATTTTACGCACTCCTTCTTTTAATACGGTTGCTCCTTTGCATATTGCACGAGGAAGGACTCACTTATACCTCGTGACGATCGAATTACACGCCCTCTAACCCCGTTGAAAAACGGTCAGATATGTTGGGATACGAGATTTCGAGCCATTTGGGTTCGTGAAATGTTCGTGAAGAAATCAGATTAATAAGAAAGAACAAATAATCAATGTGTAACTGACCTCGAAAATACGGAAGTTCTGAATGTATACTGGCTGTCCCACGTAAGAATGTCATCCCTGAAATGGATGGTTGGGGGTGCGTTCTGAGACGATTGATATTAGCATGTATGCGTTCCAGATCAACCCCTGATTTGTTGTTAATTTGTTACGGCCGTCAATCAGGCCCTCCCGTTGAGCGGACTTGCGTCGGTGAGCGGTACGCATGAGTGGAAGTGAACTTTCCATTTCTAGGGAAAAATGTCGAAAAAATATTCTAAAAACGTTTTTTTCCATTTACCAAGTCCAATTTTGTGCTTTCGGTAAAAACTCGGGCATATTCGTAATTAGCGGAAAAATTCCGATCAAATGTACCCTTTTAATAATTTAAAAACGGAAAAATAATTTTTTTGACTTCTCCGGCCATTTTTCCGAAATCTCAATAACCACGAATTCACGAGAGAAATAGACTAATAAAACGATATTAAAATTCCAAATAAATTTTGGATTTTTAACATTTTTTTTTATTAGTCCATTTCGATGTAATTTTATCCTCTGAGCACTAATTTACCATTCATTTTCCCTAAAATCCATAATTTCCATGAAAAAATCGTAAAAAACTTCTAAAAACACGATTTTTTTTATGTGTGCGGTGCTTTCGACGGAAATTCGATGATATTCATAATCAGCTGAAAACTTTCGATTGGATAGACCCTCAAAACTATTTTACAATCGAAAAAAAAAACATGTTCGACACTGTTATCTAGGCGTATCGAAGCCTTTTTGGGTCAAAAGCGAATTCACCATCCATCTGCTTGAAATTTGCAATTTTCACTCCTTGCAATATATTATGTTAATACTATATTATATTATATCACAAATTAATAATGGCTTCAAGAATTGCATTTTCATTTTATTTCCGAGATTATTACAAATGACGGTACCTACTACATTATATGAATTACAACTGACACGATTAGAAAATGGAAGCGAACTAGAAATTGACCAAAAACATTAGTTCGGTAATGACAAGGACAGTGTGGACGGTTGGTCAAGGGTTCAGAATGAACAGTTGTGTAAACGCCAAAGTGAAGCGAAGCTCCAGTGGCCGTAGACCATCGTTGGCTATTGTCATCGATCTTGGTGTGGGAGCCAACACTGAACCAACATTAGTCCAGTGCTGGCACCAATAATTAGCTCGGATAGAATCGAATAATGCGGAGAAACTTTTGAAAAATGTATCCAAGTACTTTTTTATTAAGGGAATTCCAAGGATTTTACATTAAGGGAATGTAGTCTTTTCTGAGCCAAAAATATTTACCATTTTTGGTACATTTTTTACAAATCCTTGACATTCTTTTTTATTATTTACACGGATAAAATTGTTTATTATACATACATAGGATTAGGCAACTCTCAAAGTTCAACTTTTTCTTAAACGTCAAACATTAAATATCGCCGCTCTTCCTGAAATTAACACTTAAAAAAAAACTGACCATTAATTCGGTGTAAAGTGCAGCGAATCGATGTTAGACTCATCAGCGGTGAAATTGGTGATCTTAAGGGGTACACGGTTGCGCAACGAGATTGACGAGTAGTGGTGGGCGATTATGAGATATACTAACGAAATCATTCGATTATGAAAATGTCTCGAGATATCTCGATTGTAACAGTTAGTAGTCAGTCACGCAGGCGCGGTCGCAAGAACCAATGTCTATAACTCTATGCCTCCTACTACTAAAGTCACGAAGCAACTGTCAACTTCATAAAACACGATTAGTAGTTCTAATTAGTAACATCATTCGATTATGAAAACATATTAGTTACTTATTCCATAATCGATTATCATTGGAAAGCAAGAGTGTGTCGGATGTGGCAGTTGTACGTGTAGTAGGTAAAGGAAAGATAAGTAGTAGGAAGAGGTCTAGATCGGTGGTGGTTTCTCGGCCTAATCTAAGAAATCTCGCACTCCGGTACCTTTCACGATCGCAAAAGTAGTCTTTCCTCACCGGTTCTTTTTTACCAGCGCTTTCTCGATCCCTTTATCCTTTGATAACACGATCGTACGGCCGTAAAGCTATCTCCGTTCTTGCCCTCTCTGAACCTCGAATCCCATTCGCCCATCCTTTCCCTTCCGCCTCGTTCCAACGGTGAAACAGAGCGGCAAACGAAATTAGGTTTGGAAGACGTAATGCAAAATTGACTCAGCCGCGGTACGTGTGGCTCCTACAGCCTATCGCGTTCCACTTGGACCAAGATTTTCAAGATACGGTTTTCAGCTTTCAAGGAACCGAAGAACGGGAGGTCGAGCCACTTCCACGAGCTGGAATCACATCCCAATCTCCAGTGACTTTCCCATAGCGTTTCCTCGTCGATAAACGATTTTCTTTCTTTTTCTCGTTGAAGAAACACGAGGAATTTCAAAATTGCTCCGCCACAGAGTGCAGGTATGAGGGGCTATGCATAACTCGGCTGAATGCAAGCTCGTGTATTGGCTAGAATTGTTATCGATGCATGAACATGTTTTGTAAGCTTCGACGATACCTCCTCTGTCTCTCGGATGTTTTATCGTAGCTGGAGGCTAAGAAAGTCTGTAAGATCGAACGAAATATTTTCTACATATAAAAATCGTTCGAGAAAACAATCTGTGAGAGGATACAGCGAGGGCGAGGGGAGATATTCCGCCAGAGGAAATAAACGTCACGCAGAAGAATACGTACCTGATGACAAGCAGAAATACTGTGGGCTAGTAGAGATTTTATCCCTCTTTACAGACGGTCATGGCAGTTTGACATGTGTGAGAAAACTTGTGTTTTATTCAGGCTCCTATCACTCTTCCTGTGAGTTGAAAAAAAGTGTGTCATCGAGCTGACACGTTACGGGATTGTCTATTTTGAACTTGGAAAGAAGTTTGGTAAATTAACTTACCAAACGTTTTCAAAAGTAGCAGACACAAGCTTCAAAATTCCCAGCCATCTCTTGGCTGCTCGAATTATTCGATGAACGATGATGTTTTAACGTTTCCACCGTTTCCAGTCCGGATGATTTTCATATTGGATGGAGCTATATCGATTTTAAGCAGGATCTATTTTCCACCCGGTGAAAAAGCAAGCAGGTGCAAGCAGGTGCAGGTGCAATCGCCATTAAGTTGACGCGGTGAATCGAACGAGGTTGTCCATTTTGGATCTCCAGAGTAGACGTTTGATAGCGAGTTAACTTAACTGCTTATAAGCTAACGAGAACAACCTTCAATGTGTCTAGCTATCTATTGGCCTTTGTCACTTCTTTAGGACGAAGTGCTGAAGAAAACGAATGATTATTAGATCTCTGTGCCACGAAACAATTGAACTTAATTACCCTCAAACGTGACTCTATTGGATCAAAACCTACTATTGTAAGTACATAATTAGAGCAGATAGCGTTCATACGCTGCGCCATCAATGACGTTTCAGTAGAATTCCAGGTTGTCTTTGTCTGCCAATTCGTCGTTGCACTTTCGCAGTGCAAACGTTTTTCCAGCATAGAATACCTCGATCAACATCATCTATCAGATGGTTTCAAACGTATCAAGTTGCGCAGTTGAGAAAGTGGCTCAATTTTTCTTTTGATCGTCCAGTACAGCCGGGATGAACGACTTTGAGAACTCTCGTTCTAATAGATCTCGTCTCTCTTCCTGATGCGGTGCTTCGGCAAAATCCCATAAGTCGACCAACCGGAGAGTCTATTACCGGAGGATCACTCCCGTAATTTCAAAACTCGTCGGCTTCGTCAGCCATAAATAGTGGATGGAAGCTCCGCGCTTTATCCTCTTCTTTCCGTCTATCTTTTTCTTCACGTATATCAGTTCTACGCTCCAGGCTGTCCATCATTGTCGCTTCGCCAGGATCCCGCAACTGGATGTGTACACGTACATCCCGGGGTGTACAAAACCAACGAGGTGAGAGTTCCTCGTCATCGCCAGACTCCCTCGGTTCGTTCGTCTCTCGTGCGGATATTCCTGACAATTTACCCTCGTCATCCACGCATCCCCGAGTACCTTCGAATCAGGAAAGAAACGGAGAAAATTGAAACAGAAACAATGGTCGAGTCTTTTCCTCGTCGTGTTATCCAATTAACCGTTTAAGGGCGCGATGAAAGTTGATACTTTGGTTTTTGACCTCGGAGATCCTTCAGCCTTAGTCGTTTTCACTTTGGATGAATGACCGAGCGATTTCTATCACGACCAATTAACGATCTCCAATCAATGGCTGCTGGCAAACATCGTTGTGATGAACTGCTCGGAAAGAAGCGAATCGGAAGCCACGTGTAATTGGGCTGCTTCAGATCTTTCCCCTTCTAATCTTCAACCCACAACCCTTACCATTTTAAACAACCCCCCCCCCCCTGCCATCCACCTTCAAACCTACCCCAACACTCGACAATCATTCTCTAATCCTCAAGGCCTCAGGAAAATGGTATTTGCTCTCGCGTGAGCTCGACGCGAGCTTGCTGCTTGGTAAAGTTCAGGGAAACGGTCTATATGTATTGTAGCCTCTGGGTGGCGGACTCGGAAGCACATACGGTGAGACGCGGTGTGTATCGTAAATAAGGAGACGGCAGTTTGGTACTCCTTAACGTTCCTTGCACACGGAAACGTCGCGTCCTCTATGTACTATTACATTAGCGTGTACTACACGCCATATCTCGTGTATTGTAACCTAATGTGTATGTATATATAAATATCCATATATATCTATATCATTACGTCTTTGTGGCACATAAATATGAAGCAGTCCCTCTCCATTTACGTAGACTCTTTTTTCCTCGTGAAACTCGTTAAATTATCCGCAACTTCGGAACTTGCCGGTAAAGGGAGTTGGAAGAAGACTTCTCGCGAATTATTTCAGATTTTTATATCTACTCGGTCGGTTAATGGGTTTATTTGGTTTGCTTGAAATAATACATCTCCCGTTGGTGAATTCTATACTGGTCGTGAAACAAAGTGTAAATTAAATTCTGATATATCTATATATTTCATTTGACGATTTGAAGTTGGACGAGCACCTGAAATATTCGTACGCGATGCAAATTTTAACGGTGGCTATAGAAGGGCGCCCGGTGTCTTCTGGAAATCTATGGCCGACGATTACGATGGAATGACTCGAGTACCGCTTTCTGAAAGGGACTGCAGAGTGAAACGAAATTATGGATGTCAAACGTCACCCGAATAATCCTCGTGAATGTCCTACGATTTCGTTCTATTTTTTAAGAAAAAAAGTTATTTTTGTTGATTTGGTAAAAATGCATCAATCTCTTATTCGTAACTTCATTTTTATCATTTTTGGTTTTGGTAAACTTGTTCAATTACTTAATTTAATTAGTACTTACGTGTTCTTTAATTATTGAATAAGAATAAATTAGCTTCTTCACTATAATTATGTAATTATTGAATATTATTATTCAATGTAATTATCGAATGTAATTTAATTAATATTTTTATCTCATAATTTATTTGAACAAGAATGAGTGTACTTATATATTTAGTTTCGGAGAAAAGTACTTTCTTAATTTCTGTTTTTTTTGAGAAATTGGTACTTTTATATCCCGCAAAAAAGCACTTTTTAATTTTTCTTTTTTCAAGGTACGTTCCTTACAATTTTCAAAACCCTTTCATCAGAAACCACACCGAACAGTGAAAAAAGTTAATTTTCCAAATTTTCATACCGAGTGCAACGCGACCCTTAAAAAAAAAGGACAATTGAAATATAATCGACAGTCGTACACTTTTCATATGACTACAGAAGCCCACAGAAGTTCTTTTCGACGAATCATGCAAATTGATTGGAAAAAATGCAAAAGAATGAAAAAAAATACATCCAACTGTTATAAAGTAAAAATTTAATTACATTTGTTCTGACTACAATCAAAGATAAAATCCTTCCATGAAGATAGGCGTAACATTCAACATTCCAGATCGAAGCATCAACGAATCAATGATGAAATAAAGCAAACATTTGGGAACGTCTAAATTGTCTGAATGAACCACGTGATCTCCTGTACATTTTTTTCAAACCTTAATCCTTCACTTTTTCCTCTCCTGCCCCTCCCCTTTATGCAACACCTAAATAACCGCGACGAGAAGAGTTTATACGACACGTATTTTCTCACTCCCCATCGGGGGCCTCTCTTTCGCTCTCTCGTAGCTCACAATCCGTCTTTGTTGGTTGAACGAAAGAGGGAGATGGTTGAACTCTCGAGTGCTCATAAATCTCGGTGCACTGTCAGTGTAGTCTGTTTCTATACGTACACAGTCGTTGCGGAATCGATCGATCCTTCTCGCTCGTCCTCGAGAGTCACTCCTAGGGAATGAGTATCCGTGCAGAGAAGAGGGTGAAGGGCTACGGAGCTGTCGTTGCGACGAAAGGGAAAACCAGGAGGGCCACCCTCAGAGTGAGAAAGACTAATGGGGGATGAAAGGGAAGAGGGTGGGGGATGGGGAAAGTGGGGATGAGCAGATGAAGGTATCACTATATTAGGTCTCTTCTCTACTGATAGGGTGAGAAAATCTTTTGTCACCGCATGCGCTGCATCGTTGCTCGAATGACAACGTACAACCCTTCGAACCATTTGCATATGCAAATGTGGCGAAGACTGACATGGGGCTTGAACCCTCCCCCTCCGACTTCTCTTCTGTTGTTTCAGACGAAAGTGGAGCAAAAAAAAGATCCTCAAACTGTCCACAGTGGCTTATCATCACCGTTGGGCTCATGGTGATAAAAAAAACAAAAGAAGTTCGTCCTCATTATTAATTTATTTAGAGCGTTGAAGCAACGATAGTTTGACGAGGTTTGCCAAGTTTGGTTTTAGCTTCTGAGAAACGGAAACTTTCGAAAAAAATGAATGGGCTTTCTAGTGAATGGGGTTTATGGAGAAATTAGTGTTTTTTCAAAATATGTTTCCGTTTGTTTGCATTTATGTCACGAAAATTTCCAGGAAGGTTTCAGCAAAATTTTAGTAGCTTTATTAAGTTTCATTCTAAGGGTATTCGAATAGTGTTGAAATAGTTTTTTTTATTTACTTACTATAATTATGTACTATAGTTATGTTTGTTTATTCCTTATATACTATTCGAATATTCGCATTTAAGTAATTAGATAAATTCATTTAATTTTAAGTTAGATTTTAGTAGTAGTCTATTTTTTATCTACTATTAATCTGTTTTTCGAATTTTCGTTTGTTCGAAGAAAATTCGTGTGTCAGATAGAATTTTTCCAACGACTAACTTTTATGAATTCCGCAACAACTAATATGCGGTCATAAAATTTGCCGAGATATATATGAAAAAACGACAAAAGTTGAGCTCGTAGAAAGACATTTTTGTTGACAATGATAATTCCCTGTATTTTCATTTTTTAGATGTTCCTCCCACTTTTTCGAAATCCATTCAGAAGATAAGTCTCTACTAGGCAAAAATAATTCTGCCAAAAATCTATGAGCGACCTAAAAAGTTTGTTTTCCCAAGTGTCATTCAAACTTCAATAAACTGTCAATAAAAAATTCAAATTTGCCAAAACCTGATTTTCCTCGATGATACCATCCTTTGTCCATTGTAGCGAGTTTTATGGCACGAAACGAAAAAAAAAAGAATTTTGCATCATCCCCAAGACCTTCAAATATCCTTTGGCCGCATATACCTCGCCAATTTTGGTTTTCCAACCCACAATCGTTTTCGTCACCGTCCTTTCGCGCCAAGCCCTATCCCATTATAATACCCAGGTTGAAGCGTATCGAGGTGAACATCAGGGGTGGAACTGTTGTTCTCGGATTGTTCATTTGCATACGCAAGGGCATCCGAAATTTGGGCTGGCTTTTGTGAATGTAGGTAGACCGAGGAGCTTGGGAAGTTACAATGGCGGGGTGATCGCCGTGTCCCGGAAAACAAAGGGGCGCTTGAGCCACGCAGGGAATCACTTTACCCCGAAAAATGGTGGAAGGAAAATCCAAAAAAATGAAAAGTGAGAAAAGGAGGAGTAAAAGGAAAAGCAAAAAAAAAAAACATAGAAGCACAGAGGAACGAGTATAATAGCGATATATAGGGGTCGGGCGTGCCCGGGCAGTTGGTGGTGGGCGGCTAACCCCGCTGACTATCAGCCTTGATTTACGGCAGTCTGTTCGCCCACCCCTTCAACGGATTATCTAACATCGTGAGTTTCTCTCGCGCGTTGAATTCTCTCTCTCTCTCTCTCACCTCCCTTTTTCTCGCTCGCCCTTCTTCGTCCCTCCCTTTTTTACCCTCTCACCAAGGCTCGGAACCATCAAGCGGGTGGGACGTTGTATGATGGCGCACCTCTCGTTTACCTGCCTCATATCACAGGTGCTTGTTTTGCGGCTCTTCCAACCCTTCCCCCCCCCACTCATGCCCTTCATTCCTGCGCGCCCTTTCCCTTCCTAGACGAGACGTGCACCCCGGAGTTTTCTCGTCTGACATAGTCAACGTCTATCGACCCTTCGAGAACAAAAGCCCTAGAGCCCTATCTCACCAAGGGCTCACTCGCATTCTTCGAGCCCTTTTGTTTCCTACGTATTCCTTTGGTTATGAGGGTGCATGTCTGAGTAACGATCATTTTCCTGTTACGGCGTACCTCGCACACGGATTTTCCTCAGCGACACCGACTCCGGCTTATCCACGAGAGTACATCGAAACCGGCCTATCGGGATTAACCCAATTCGCTCGGTATTACCAGTTCGCCCATAGACGAAGGGCGAAACCCTCGACCGCCAAACTCCCGTTTAGACTCGGACCGTTTTCACCACGAAGAACGCGATGGACACTTCGTCGAGCTAGTAATAGCTCATCATCTTTCATCCACGTCGTGACATCAGTGGCTCTCGTATCTAGCATCGACCATACTCGTTCAATCGACGAAGAAAGTAGCAAACTAAATAGACGCGATACGGTTGGAAATAGTGAATTTTTTTTTCGTTGCAAAATTAAGCCGGTAAAATGTTGGATGCGTGACTTGTTTATTGATTTTTTTTAGCTTGGAGGCCAGGTGAGATAAGGTTTTTTTTTTACTTTGGGTTCGCCTTGGTAGCCCTTCTCTATTGGAAAGTGTATATTTTCAAAGAATATTGCTGTCGTGAATTCCACTTCTTTTGTGTATTGAATTTCGAAAGGACTTCGATCATTTTTTGCTAAAAATTATTCTATTTTTTCACAGCTGCTTGAAAGTTTTTAATATCAATTTCGAATTTTTATTACACTTTTTCATTTCAATTTCAATTACATACGAGAAACTCAATTACTTTTAAATTACTGTCAACAAATTCAATTACTTTTCAATTACATACGAAAATATTTATTTAGTCCTAATTTCATAAAAAAGCCATGAAATTTCAACTGGTATTTTTAGAAACTTTTGAGCACATGTTCATTAATATTTACAAAATCATCATCCGTCGGGCAAGATATTTTTCTATGATCAAAAAACAAGTTCTTAAATATATATTTCGAATTCAAAATTTATCGAAAAATTTCGATTTATGTTAAAAATTTTTTATTAAAATGGCAAGACGAAAAATGGGGAAAAATTCCATGAAGTTTTTCATTTAGAATATCTCGATTATCTTTATCAATTTTCCGGTTATATTTCTCTAATTTTTGTTCGAACGACACTCGAAAATAGTATTCTTCCAATAAACTCAATCACGAGTAAAATCGCTTTCTTCCACGTGAATCTCTATCGTATTTGCTTGAACTGTATTGAACTGGAGTTAATTGAAATTTCAGAGCATCGGTGATAGCACGGGCTTGGTTAGATATCAGACCGTCTTTACGGAAAGAACGAGGTGTATATCAAATAAAGCCTTTATCCAAAGGGTTTGAGAATATTTTTATTACAAATTCATAAATCATCACGTAATATTAAATACCGTGGATTCAGTATTTGGTACGAGAAAGACTAAGCCTCGGCATAATTAATAATGATATTCGAACGCGATTATTAATTGGGCATCACAGGTGGTCTGTTGCAATTAATAATTACGTTTCAACGATATTATCAATTACGCAAACCCGAGGTATCCAATTATTAATTATTCATGTCAATGAATCGATTGTTTATTTTTTCATACGTCAAACAAATGTATTTTACCCACTTATTTGTTTAAACTTAAATATTATGTCGGTATATATTGATTTTCACATTTAAGGGGGATTTTTATGCCAAACCAGTGCGAGTAAAATCGTAATTTGATTAATTGTCAACATTACGTGTTGCCATCTTTGGCTGTTTTTGGCAGGATCCTCCCAGCAATATCGTCCCGATTATACTCTCGATGCGAAATCCACTCACGAGGCTTTTTTCGGGTTTTTTGTTTGGATGTAGATCAGGACTTCTAAAAAAATCGGTACAATTTTGTTCAACCAATAATGCTGCTTGGTCATATTAAATTTATATCGCGAGAACCGACCAGTACAGAGCTCCGGAAAAAATCCTTTCGACGCGGTAGTGCTTATAGTTGACAAGATAAAAATATTAACCCAAAACGAAAATTGCCATTTCACACGAAAGCTCACACGAATTTTTTTTTATTGCAAAAGTGACGGAAATAGCTAGCTGTGAAAATCGCCTGGCCGTCGAGTTGAATAGTTTATTCATGTAAATTCTCGCGATCTTTTTTTTCACTCAGAACAGAATTTTTAAAAACCCTCAGAATTTTATCCCACGAGTACATGAATTCAATGAAATCCCCTTTAGAAGTGCATGTTCGATAAAATTCTGAACGTTTAAAAAAAAAAATATTTCCAGTTATAAAGAGATAGTTGAAAATAGTTCGTATCGAAAAATGTTCCTGATTTTTTAAAAAGTGGAAACTAGTGAATATTTTTGTGGAGTTTCTCGAAGAAACGTAGACTAAACGGCAGTAAGTCGAAATTTAATAACACCGTCCGGTCACCTATGAAAAATAGTGAAAACTCACCACTTTAGTTGGCGTTGAATCGATGGGATTGAATCAATGATGCATCATGCCCTACCTCGTGGAATGGCATTCAAGAAGCGTTTTTAATTTCAGCAGCGAACGTAGGAACAACGTTATCGGAAAAATTGGATTGCGTAACTCATGTATGCAGATGACGGTGGAGGTGGAACTAAAGGACTGAACTTTTGTGCCAGGGTTCATTGATCCGTAACAAACGTTTGGAGTTTCTCGCGAGTGCGAACAATCCGATAAACACAATACCAACATTCATTTTCTCTCCCTCTCCATTCCTCTTTTGTTTTTATCTCGGCGTGTTTCCTATCTATCTCTCAATTCAACGTATCTCGTTCTCGTTGCATTCGTTCGTTCTTTTTTTTTCACCTTTCGCGTTCCGAGCGCACGCATATTTTTTTGTCGTATTGGTATTATTATTTCCCTCGATTGGTCAGTGGGGCGGCAGGCTGATTGCTGTTTTGTTTCGGCTCCACCATACCGTTTCACGCTACAACGATGATGCTAAATGCACCGATTTAACGCGCCTGTTGATCACCCTCGTGCTTTCGACGATTCCTCCTGAAATAATCGCCCTTTTCGTCATCCCTATTGGGAATGGTTTAATCGAAGATAGGAAAAAAAAAGAAAATGGTTGATAATTTTAAAAGTTCCGGCCAATGGATTAAAATAAACTCAGTCGGACAGTCCGTTTTTGGAAACAGACGTTGGGCTACGTAAGACTTCATGGCTGGGTCTGCTGCTTCTGGATTGCTTTTATGGATGGTGGTGATTTTCTCTAAAAATACCACGATCGATTTATCGGGCATATTCGCCGTGATGGAAATAGCAGGTTCGCTAATCGTGAGTTTCTTAGACGGTGATCTCTGTCATGCTATCTTCGAGGCAAAGTCCAATTTGCTGTTTTTATTTTCACCAGGATTGATTCAAGATTACTATCAAACTTTTGAGTTTTGCCATGCCAAACAAAGTCTTTCAATTTGATTGATTTGAAAAATTGGAAACATCTCTACGAGTCATCAAATGATGGAAAATTCGCTGAACTTTTGATAAGAGGCATTTTTAGAAGGCATCATTTGATGGCCAGAAGCGATATTTTCAGAAGTCATTAAATCATCTCTTTTTGGATAGTTAAGAGGCCTTCCCAAGAGTCATCGAATGATGATCCATCATTTATCCAAAACCATCGAACGATGACATCTGGGGTTGTCTCTTAGCTGTCAGAAGTCGTATCAACATTTCGTATCGATCACAATCGTAAAACGATTGCGACGATGGTGGTTGGTTAAATGATCACTCGATGATGAAATCGATCTTAATGAATTTTGCGTTAGTCGATCAACAGTAGACTTTTTACCAATAGCTGGCAGTCTCGAGTCGATAAAAAAAAATTGAATCGTCAAAAAATGCAAATATGGAAATGGACAGGTGTCGCGAATAAATTTTGAATCAAGGACGAAGGGAGTCATTCAAATTTATGCACTTGCGCCATATTTGCAGCGATAGCTCCACCGCGAGGCCACTCACTCTGTATACGATTTGACATTAAATCGAGAAATATATTCCACCCACGCTGATCTTGGCTCGAGTCACAAACCGTGGCGTAGATTTTTTTTTCTTCCTTCACCACACCCCCGTGTCATCGAAATTCGCTTTTCATGCTGATTATTTCATAATTTGACGTGGCACATTGCGAATCCCGGAGAAAATTTTCACAGCTTTCTTCTTCGCTCCACATACTTTTCTCTTTCTCTCTCTCTCTCTCTCTCTTCGCCATTTCACGACGTTTCTTCTTGCTTAAATTTCGCTCCCGATATATAGGTATTCGCGTTGACGGGATAAAAATTCTCGCGCGAACGAGCTTCCGGCTCGTTAGGATTCATTTTTTTCTCTTTCTTTCAACATAATAAAAAAGGGAGTACCCGCGAGGGAAGCTTGTTGATACGTTTACGGGGGTTTTTGCGAGCGAGAATGGCGCACCTTTCCCGTCATATCAGAGAATAGGCAGATGGGTAGTGGAGATAAAAATAGAGAGAGAGCGGAGAGGGGGGGGGGAGTGTATAAAATGGGCGTGCGAAAAAAGTACATGGACGTTTTCATGGGCACAGAGAGAGAATGGTTTCCCTTGACTGCCTATAATTTTCATGGTAATCCGGAAGGTGAGTCGCGAGGGAGCTACCGAGCCTTTCTCCCGGATAAGATCTCAACCGCGAGTACGCGTCTTGATGTTGCACTCTTAAAGCTCACCCGTAACTTTCGGATGCACTCGGGAAAATTCACTACGACGTGAAATTGGACGCGACACTTTTCTGGTTTTCTTCTTGTGCTTGCTGACGCATCCGATGAATTTTGGCATCATTCTCGCATGAAAAATCCGAGCATCAGTGAAGAGGACACTATGAGCTTTAGTTTCGGTTTTCAACAAAAATTTTGCTATTTTTGTCCGCCAAGTTATCAGGTTTTTCTTGAAAGTGCAGATTTTCGATAAGCCGGCATCGTGCCGCGTAACTTTGGGTGGGTTTTGAATATTTGGTCCGAGGAATGAAGAGCTGGATTTTGTTATTTCGAAGTCACTGACATTTTTGCGATTTTTTTCCAGAAATTGTTTACATTGCTATTCTTAGTTAATAATTTTCAGCGAAATAGTTAACAATTTTTAGTTAGCGAAGCGATACGAATAAATATTTAAAAGAAAATGTAAAAAACCATTTAGCCGTGTCAAAAGAACGAAATAAAACTTTTTACGTCTTTGTCTGCTCCTTCAAAAAACATTTGATTTTCAACGCTTAGGTACATTAGCAAAATCGCGGTCTACAAAACGGAAGCTCCGAACGCGAAGATCATATTCTTCAAGTGTCAAACGATAATCGACATCTCTTAATTTAATCCCGAAAACAATTTTCCCGTTCCGTGGTACGAGAATCTCGACAAGATTCCGGCTTGAATGCGGAGTACTGGGTAATTTTGGAAGGACTGTACGATAGCCGCGAATCTCCGCCAATTCGGCGATAGTACACGTTATCCGCGCACGTATCTCGAGTAACACGGACATGCCCGTGTGGAAATAAATTCGGGTGGCGGAATCGCGGATATTTGGGTTGGCAAGCGAGCCGAGAGGGAAAACTGGTATGGAGCGAGGAGGGATGACGTTTTGGTGGATGGTGGGTAGACAGGGAGACAAAGGGAGTTTGGGGACGTAGTAGGTGAAGTAGGTGAGCTCGAGGGTGGCGTTTTCGCGTTGACAGGGGTGCATCACGTTCAGCACATATCATGCCACACTGTCAGCCACGTTTTTAGACCGCACACATACGCGACGCAGTCATCTACATGTCAGCAATAGAAAGAGCACATTCGGTGGTTCCACTCGATCGACTTCTTTTTCCTGTCTGCACACGCTGCAGTGAGGTTGGAGAAAAGAGAAGGAGAGAGAGAGAGAGAAAGAATCCTTCCGGCACAATCTGCGAGAAAGAGAAAGATATCGGGATACCGAGAGTGGGCGATACGTCGTAAACGAACGGTATGACGAGAGAGAGAGGTTGGTTGATTCTGGCTTATCCGTGTGAGTATCGGAATATTACAGTGGCAGCGAAGCGTAGAAACGTGGGTTGAGGCGAGGTAGGATGGGGTGGTTAGGAAGGGTGGTCGAAAGAGTGGCGTGTCGAGGGTGATATTTCGATCCGTCGGAAATAATAAGCTCGATGGCTCTTAGCCAAATAGGGGTGCGGTTTGCTCTGTCTGCTCTTACTCAGCTGAACCTTATTGCTCCTTTTCCGAGGATCTTTGCTCCCTGTGTATATTTCTAGCTTTCCAGCTCTGCCTCTCTTTTTATGCATCTCTCTACTCCTCGTCTATCTTTCCCTCTTCCACCCTTGCTCTCTTCCTCTCTCTCTCTCTGTTTCCCAGAACGACGTGATTTCTGATGGACTTGTTTGTCTGGTGGAGCGTCCAGGCCATGATTTCGTATCCGGGTGCGATAGCGTAGCAGCTCGAGGCCAATGTTCGACCAGATTTCATTTCTGTCTCCCTCAGGCTGATGATTCCAGAAGCCATGTTTGGAGTCCCTCTCGGTTGTCTCAGTTGGCAAATAGAAGGGGTAAATCCGTACGACTTAAGGACTAAACGGGTTGAGCCCTTGTAATAGCCAGAGATGCGGTAGGAATCAGCTCGTACAGGGAACACAATGATTACGATGACGGTGATGATGATGATGATGATGATGATGATGATGATGACGATGCTTGATGTTCCTCGGCGTATCTACAAGAGACGTTTCCCGAAACGAGATTGATACTGTTTTCGGTACTGGTCCAAGTATGGTTTCTACCGTTATTACTCAGAAGCAACGGATCCATCGTTGCGATCGAAGCCTCGACAGGTCGTAACCGATATTCATCAAGCAAGCCCTGGAAAGACCTTATGACCCGCAGCAATTGTAATTTATTCGAATGCCCATCTACGTGCGACCCCAATCTGTATTAGGACCGAGGATATCCACACTTTGCAGCCCTTCGGATATACGCTGTCGATATGATGTACCGAGTATACCTACAGATGAAAGTCCTGTGACGACAGTCACGTATAGGGTGCTATTGGACGGAGCAGAAGTGCAACAAGATCCCCACCTCCGAGCTTCTCCCTCTCTCCCTCTTTGTGGGGCTGTTTGCTGTCAGATTGTGTGTACCCATATTCCGGATATGGGTACATAAAGTCCTACATTGCAACTTCGAGATTGGACAAGCTACGCAGTGATTGGCGTTCCAACTGTGATCAGCTGTTTTGAATTTCGCTACGTTCTGATGCTGAAATCATCACCTAACGATCTTAATGACTTTTCGAACGATCACCGATCTACGTTGTTTTCCGAGTCAATCGTCAGACATCAAGAAATCGTATACACCGTTTTCGCAAACAGTACAAAACTCGTTAAAACTTTTACCTGATATTCCATCGCTTTAATCACTCTAATCTATGATCCCCGCACTCCACGTTGGACTTGGGTCCTTCAACTCCTGTTGTCTGAAGCGATAAACGTTTTGTTCTACCTTGACGGTAGCTGGAACAGTAGAAAAGTGATTGTGCGATCAGACACGTATCGATGAGGGTCGATTTGTCTCAGGAACAAGCAAGTTTTTCATTTTTTATTCAGACAATTCCACGGAGATTTTTAGAAACATTTTATCGGTTCAAAAACGATTTTTAGGGTCCCCCCTTCGTACTAATGAAATAATTAAAAACAATCAAAGAAAATTGTATTTTAATTGTATTTTAAACCCAGAAGGAATGCATTTTGAAATTGCAATGACTCTAACAATTCTTCTGAATTATTTATAATAATACTAACAAATATTTACGTCGTTATTATTATTATTATTATTATTATTATTATTATTATTATTATTAATATTATCATCCTAAACGATAAAACACATAATCATTAATTGTATTCGTCAACCGATAATAATACGTATTTCTTTCTTTCGTAAAAAGCTTATTTCCCTCGATTGAAGACCCTTGAATTCCTGACGTTTACGTTAATCCGTAATATCGATAGCACTATCATCCAATTCCTTTTCATTCATCGAGCGGCGGACGATTAATCGTACGGTGATAACGAACGAAACCCTGAATGATAGATCGAAGTAGCGTTGTCACATGCCAATCACTCGGGCCACAGTACGATCGAGTAACAGTGATTGGCCAGCATCAATAACAATGATGGGCTTTGGATATTGATTGGTTGTACAGTTGGTTGCTATGCTACAGACAACAAGGATATCTTCCAGTTTACTCTGGAAGACGCGATGTACAGTGGTAACTGAACATGCTATATGTTCGATCGGACCGCGTCGATAAATCAGTGGAACGAAAGGATCAACGTATTCAGCGGGCTTGGATGGAAACGAAAGAAAGTTGAAACGGCGGTCGCTTTTTTTTTTGCTCCGCAAAGAACAAGGCTCTTTTACGATACGTTTTATCCGCTATTTTACGAGGGTAAACAACAATCATGAGTTTGCAAGACGATCTGCAGATCTTTGATTTGATACTCTATCTTTTTCCCTCTGATTGATGGAATCCAGTTTCAGCTGGGATTGAGAATACCCCTCTGATCGAGGACATCCCTGTTCCAACCAATGTTTGTTCTGTTTTCATGAATTTCCGAAATATTTGTCATATCGGAGTGGCAGGGGGGGGGGGGGGGGGGGGTTGTGTTTGGGCGTCCTTGAGGGAGGGGGGGGGGGGGGGGGTGGAATTTTCAAAAATGAAATGAAAGAAAAAAACAAAAAGACGAAAATAAAAAAAAACGGATATGTACATATGTACGTTCGGAATTAAAAGGTTACGAGACTCTAATTGAAAAACTCGCTGATTTTCTCGAGGACGAAACCTTTCGTGGATACATCTTTAAATTAACGTGCGGCCGAGAACTTTAAATGTTTTCATCATTTGATGAAACGACTCATTGGACCAGCTCTTCCATTCGAGACTTTTTTTTTTGGCAATAAAGAATTATCAGTTAACGAACCCTCGATACGCGGGTTTACGTGGTGACGAACATTTCCAACGATATGAAATACACGAAATAATTACTTTGATGAACCATCTGATCCCCCACATCGATAATAATTCTTCTTAAATATTAATAATAATCTTATAGATTATATTTTCAGTTATTATAATAAATATTCGAAATAATAAAGCCCATAATTGTTAATTGTATTAGTAACCGTTAATTTATAATAATATTTATTATGATTATATCAATAATGATTTACTATAGTAATAATATTAGTATTATTATTATTATTAAGATTATAATAACTGGTAATGACATATTCGAAGTGTTATTTAAATTCGTTAAAATGAAATGAATTTTCCAAAGTAAGATTCGCCATTTGACAATGTGCAGGTGGAAAATAAAATAAAGCTTTATTTTTTATTTGCTTTATAGAAAAGCTACATGTACGTTTTTGAAAGCGTTGCGAGTTTTCAATGTATTGAAAAAAAATTGAAAAGTGGCAGTCGATACGTCCATGGGTGGAAAAAAGTTACAGACTTCTCATTGCCTTTGAATCCGCCTTTTCCTTATATAGGGCTCGAAGTGGGACCCTTATTTTCCCTTCATTCCCTCCACATTTTCCTCGCTTCATTTTTTATCTTTTGTCGCAACGTGCTTCACTGTCCTCCTATATCGATCACTTTTTTTTTCTTCTTTCGGAACAGTGGACGCACACACACGTTTATTGATACACGAAAGTCTATAAAAAAAGAAAACGCACGGTTCGCGGTGTATTTGTGGAAAGTGAGGAATGGCTTCGGCGATTCGTCACGCGGCCTTGGAGCTTTTTCGAAAGGGATCTTCGAGGCCGCAAAATTCTGCTGCGTTGCCCTTTTCATTTCCTTTTCTCTATCGGCCACCAAGAGCGACACTTTTGTGTCATCCGCGAGCTCGCGATCAGGCATCGTCACGAATAAAGAAAAAAAAAAAAAAAGAAAACATTTATACGCACCGACGCGTTTGACTCGGTCGATTTGGTAGTCTCGAAGGGAGGAGATTTATCAGGGTATCCATATCCTCACGAATCCGCGAGTCCTGCGTGTTTTATGACGCAGTATGACGGCGTATAAAAAAAAGAGAGTCACGTATAACCTTATCGATGAAAACTTTAACGCTTACTTTTCATTCCACCTTTTATTATCGTACTTTTATCGTATTCGAACGCGGCATAGGATTTACATTTTTCAACATCTTCGACAAAATTTTAGTTCTTTCGGTTTTTACATTGTGACCAATTATGACAAGGATAATCCGCTTAAATTGAGCACGATTCTTTTCCTAGAAATTAATATGGCTGGCTGATGAAAGTCAACAAGCTTTTGTTTTCACGGAAGTGAAAAAAGTGAATAAAAATTCTTAAAAATGTACATTTTCTATTATTCGTCATTTTTCTCGTAAAGACAAATGGACCAAAACTGACACGTAAATAAGTTTATTTAATACATAAGTAAAACCAAGACTTCGATATGAAGCGGATCAAGTCGAAAAGTGAAGGGCATAACTTTTACTTTATTCTTTTTTTAACGATAACGATTTTAACGAACGATTTTTAATTCACAATTGATCGCAGGGAACCAATCAAATTGTATTCCCTTAAGTTGCATATCGCAAAAATCTATATTAGAAACAGAATATCACTGATAATTCACTCAGCGGTCACCGTTCCGAGTATTGGCCACGCGCAACCCTGCCTACCTCGAGGAACCGTCGGTACCAAATCCCGACCGTCCATTCACAAGTGTCGATTAACTTACTCGAGTCGAAAATTATTTTTGTTTTTTTTTCTCTCACCTTTCTTGATTTTCTGCCGCCTCCACCTCTTCCTATACTTCTCTATTCTTCTTCGTAACACGCACTGGCACACTCTCGATATATTATTCCGTGGTTTTATGACTTTTTTTTCGTATCGATGCAGCGAGCGAGCGGTATCTCTCGGCGCGCTTTGCCTCTCACTCCATCGCTCTTATTTCTCGTTATAGGGCCCGAAAAGTCACAGTTGGATGATTTACGACAAACGAACGTTTTCGTTGTTATACCTCCGCGTGCGAGCTTTTCCCCTCCGGCCAAGAGTTATAGCTCGTGGCAAGAGAGAAGTGGAAGAATCGCGTCTTTCGTGGCGAGCCCGTTGAATATAATAGCTTTGATATATATATATATATATATATATGACTTTATGCAATAGACAATGAGTAAAAAGATAAAAAAGCGACAGTACTACGTGTACAGAAGGTAAAGTTCCTCAAATGAAAGGTTCAGCCCCTTTTTAAAAAAACAATTCGATTTGTATTTTATTTTTTCGCTGATCTAGGTAATGCCATGACGAAGCCGAGATTTTTCTCGGAATTTATACACAATTTTATCGAATTTGTTTTTACTTTGCGTTTTTTTTTAGATATTAAAAAGTAATTGAGAAAGATATTATTTGAGTAGAATGCATTGCGGCTAGTCGGAATAAAATTTACACGCAGTGCACAAAGCAATGTACCATTGAAAATCCGATTTTTATAGAAAACAATTTTTATATTTTTCTCTGATGCAATAAAAGAACAAGATGGACGTGGGTAAGAATGCAGAGCTTAAACATCCTCCGAATTTGATAAAAAATTAAACGACTGACAAGAAAAAACGTCCCGCCAAAAATGACGATCGAAAACTTTTCAAAACTGTCGAGCTCATCGAATTTTTTTGAATGTCCAAATTTTTCGTTACTGATGAAAGGTTCACGGTTTAAAACGAAATCTAAAAGGCTGCGTATGTTTGACGTTTCAAACGTGAAGCTTTGATATCACTTTAGAACGATCCGGTTTGCCTACCTCATTGATTATTTGGTCTCGTGTAATCTCGGTTAGCCCTAATCCCTACGGGAGGAATTTCCAATGGGAATCCTTCCGGATCTTTTTAGGCCAGGAATATGCCAATCGGTGAATTGCAGCTGATGCACACGAATTGTTTAAACAGCTGTGTATTTACTCGAATTACACGAGTTTGTCGAAAACAGTGAGCTGTATTTGAATAAGCCTTATCGAAATGACAAATTTATTCAACTCAAACTACACGCATATACCTTCAAGTATTACCTTCCATATACCGGAGTACGCGTATGAACGCTTTTGGCTCCAAACTCACTTCGTAATGGCAACACAAATATGAATCCCCGTTACCCATCTGGATACCGATAAGTCTCTGTCTTCGTGGGCTTGCAAAGGTATATTGGTCGAGTTCACTCGTGATTGGTAAAGTTTTCACTTTGGCTATCTAACCTCGGTATCTTCATAATTGAGAGAGTGAGAGGTACCCTCTCACAAAGGGCCCAACACTCGAAGGATGCACTTGAGGGAAAGCCCTCACGGGCTTTTTCATTGTATTAGTAACGACATAGCTACTGTTCAGCCTGTAATACACATAAATGAGAAAATCGGACATTAACTCGCTGATGGGGCCCACATCGCTAAGATCCTTGCCTGGGGATTTACTCCGAGGGTAACTTTCATGAGCCACAGGGAAACCGATATAGGACTTTTGTTCATCATCCTCCTTTGAAGGTTAGAATCAAGAATAAAGCGTTCTCCAATTATGGGAATCCAATTCTCGAGCCAACTATGCCTAATGCGAATTATTAGAATTCATCGTTGTCATAACTGGGTGTTGATAAGGACCTGATTTCATTTTAGTTCAACGAAACACTTTTTTAAATAAATATAATTGTACTTCAATTAATTTCGTTTAATTTAACATGTTTTAATTTAAAAAATTGCCCTTAAATAAATTTTAATTTAATTATCATTTTTACTCAATAAAAAAGTCTAATTTGACTAGTGTTAATTTTATAAAAAAAAAAAATTTACAGCATATTTTGAAATATAGTAATTGAAGTAACAAACATCGAATCAATGACAACTACGCAACTATTCAAAAGGTTAACAAAAATTCTTTTGAGACTTGTTGAAAAATCCAAGATGAAATCCCAACGAAAATTCATTCTCGCTATAATTAAACGAGACTTTGGTGTATCGAATTAAATTGTAATCCGACGACAGCACGGTGTTAATACGACTCTGAATTTTGATCCACCATTTTTGCTCTTACTTTCGATACTAAATAAAATTCATGGGCGTAAAGAAAAAAAAAACTTTCTCATTACTTGCTCATTAATTCGCTGCTGGGAGCTTCCGCTTTGAAAAAGTGAAAGTTAAAGAATGTGCTTCCTCGTGGACGACCCTTCGCGAGCACGACAAAATAATAAAGAGACAATGCTCAAGTTTCTAATTTGAACAGTCTTTTTCTTTTTATGGGATAATATAGCATTAAGTATGGTATGATAAAACTTGTACACTGAACGTCTTTTTAATTACTTGGCATCGCAGCGGCGCCTCGATACTACTCGGAGTTACAAACTTATATCGCAAGTCTCGCGAAATAAGGAAAATAGCGAATCTCAGTTTGCGGTAGCTCTAAAGCCCCCTTCATCCCAGTACCCGAACTTTGCAAAATTGGAATTTTTCATCGCCTTGAACTTCACGAAAGAGGAGTGAAATCGACACTTTTCTTTTGAGATCGCGGACACAACGGTTTTCCACAAATAACACTTGATTCTCCACGGAATAATTAATTAATCGTCCGCTGAAAAAACGTAAACAAACTACGGGAAACATTATTAAAAAGAACAATTAAACATTGAGAAAATAATCAAAAGGACGTTACTTAATTTAAGGTAAAAAAAAACAAACAAAATAAATAAAAATCTTGTATTGTATAAAATTGTATAAAAAAAAAAATTGTATAAAAAAGTACAATATTGCTAAGATAAATTATTGACAAAAGCAAAGAGTAGAGAAACTAATCCTGCATGTCACGATTACTCACTATCGTAAAAAAAACTATTTATGTAAAGAAAAGTTATCAAAAATGTATTTTACGATTTCCAAGTAAAAACGATTTTTTCAAAAGAAAGAGTTCAAAAAAATCAATCACAAAACCAATATCGTTAAATATAACAATGAAAAAGGGAACGAAACGATTACGGCGAGTACACGACTCTAACCGACATGAAAATAATTCACAACCACAAAAACAATGTTACAATAAAACTAAAAAAACTGATTTCGAAAAAAAATCCAAACGTATTGGGAAAAAAATGTAAGAAACCTTAAATAAAATAAACCTGAATAGTGATGAAAAAAGACTCTTTTAAATCGTCACAAAAAGGAAGGGTACGAAGAATTCTTACGATCGCTGTTCTTTTTGCAACGACTGGGGACCATCGTTCGTCGAGTTCAACGAGACCTCCTACCCCAACTGACCTCAAAAACCGTGTACACGATATTTCTGAAGGTTTAACCTCGTTGAACTAAGCCCTAGGGGGAACAGAATAAACAGTCACCGGAAAACAGCAGAGAGATACGCGAGAGTGTTTTTCATCAACATGTCTGACGTAATACGGAATATTTTCACTGAAACCCTGTATCATTTAGGGGATAAAGCCGGGGGCGAATTATTCAGTGTCGCGGCGGTCGCAGAGCGCCGGTAAGGAGTTGGGAATACAACGACACGCGTATGGGCACAGCGCTTATTGTAGATCAGCAAAACGTGTGTGTGTGTGTGTCTTCCGTTTATAAAATGGAAGAGTGGGGGACGAGGGACGAGGTCAGGATATACGAGTTTTTGAAAGGTGGAAAAGAGGAGTCCAACGATAAACCACCCTATTTGCATCTATTTATTGTTTATACACTTGGATAACGCTAAGGCTGGTGTACCGGTCAAGAGGTGGAAAAAAAAGAGTGAGATAGAGAGGGACGAGGAAGAAGGGGTGAAGAGGAGGGTAGGGAGGGAAGAGAACTAAGCGACACGCAACATCGACATAACTTAGTGTCATTGAGGTTAGGTGGATGGTGTGTACGATGATCCAGTGATACACACACCTCCATACGGGCGAATATACAGTGTGACCTGAAACGTGACGTCAAAGAGGAAAGTCGAAATATCACAATTCCAAATATCTTTCAAATTCATTTAACCTTTCGAGGAAGAAACGAAAATTCTTGTTATATGTAAGTTATATAAACATTGGCAAAACGTGTTGGGCTCCCTTGTCAAATATTTGATCAAATGCCTTATGAAATTTGAAGATGACACGACAACGTCCAGTATAAAATTGAATACATTAGAAATGCTCTTTTCGTGAATTTGAATTTTGATCGTGAACTAGAAAAAGGTAGGAACTTATAGGGTGTTTGGGTGGGCAAAGCTGTATATTTTTAATTTTCGTTATGAAAAGCTACATCAAGGTTTTCATGATGAATTATATGAAAGCTCTGCAGGGGAAAATGCATGAAATATATATCAAAATCCTTCAGAGGAATATAAATGAAATGTATCAAATCCCTTTAGGGGAAGATAAATGAAATGTATTAAAGCCCTTCAGGGGACTTGACCTCAAGATTCTCGCGTCGATATATATTTTCAAAAATTAGCCATTCGAAAAAGAATACCTATAAAAACGACTGTTGAGACCCCATCACATTCCTGCCTTCACGAGCCCTTAGATAGAAAACGAATGAAATATATAAAGGTCTTGGGGGACTTCCCCTAAAAGTGCTCGTATCCCTCCCTAATTGCATATTTTCACAAAATTGACCATTCAAGAACTCAAAAAAACCTATAAAGCCGTTCAGCCTATCGATCCTTAGCACGCCCTCCCTCGACCTTTGAGGGAACAAAAAATGAACGATATCAAAGCCCTTCAGGATACTCGCCCTCAGAATTCTCACGCTCAACCCTCTACCTGTACTTGTTTGGGTTTGAAACAAAACGGCATGGTTCTAAAAACGACAAATCCCAATAAAAACCAACCCTTCCTCATCTTCACCAATCCTTTTTCCAATACCAAATACTTGCTCACGCCTCTCCACTGCCCAAATGGAAAAATCCAAATTTCGTAAGGGATGAGGAAACGTCGATTGATTAATTAAAGACCCGAAAAATTTGAACGACCTTTTCGTTTGATACCGAATGACCCGTGTCCACGTTAGCTCGTGCTTACGTACGCTTGCATACGTGCGTAAGGCTCGTGCACTCGTACGTATGTGTCAGCCTATGGGTCGCTGCGCTTCGAAATGCACTTTCCGCAAACGTGCTGTGTATATATAAATGTTCAACCGCAAGTTACAGGCCGTGTACACAAGCTTCGCGTTTACTACCCCTCTCCCCCGTCCCCTCTCCGCCATCTCTCCCCGGGTCCTCACGAAGCCCCTTTTGACCCCTTCCCACACCTCTCTCTATCCAGTTCCCATATTTATGTTCAACGTATGTAGCATAAAGTCTCGGCTGTGCGTGCGTAAGAGCGAAATACGCGGGGCTTGGAGAAAGGGGTTGAAAAGAGAGGGCTGGGGGGAGGGTTGAAGAGTGACAAAGGCAAAGAGAGTCAGAGGGCAAAACTAACTCGCTGTTCCATACAGGACTCCCGGGTACAACGTTACTCGCGTTACTAGCAACGCGCATTAATGAAATTAGAGTGATCATTAATAATAGGACGGGGTTTCGGATGGTGGAGGGTGGAGAGCGGCTGCAAGAGGGTGAGAGAGATCACTGGTGAAGAAGGATCGAACGTTTCACAAGAGAGATGAAAACATCCTGAGGGTATGTCCCTTTTCCATATCACGAATCAAAGATCTTTCCGCTATTAATTACTATCAGGATTCATGACAGAGTTGCCCTCGGTGTAAGGTGGTCATTTCGTAACGAGAATATTAATTATTTCTGCTTCTGAGGCGACTGTCATCCCTGCGATCCTGGTCATGTCGTTTCAAACGTTTCAGTGGACATGCGTCGGTTTTTTAAATTCAATTGAAGTTCAAGAGTCTGTTGTCAGGAGAAATCAATGTAATATAATAGTGATGTTATCGTCAGGAATAATGGTTGTGATATGAGAGTTGTGTTATTGTATTATTATTGTTGTTTTATAATTAAATTTTAGGTTGAATAAAATGATGATTAACAGAACGAAACGTTTCCGCTGAATAAATTATGTGAGAATTAATTATAATCATGAAAAAAGGTTCTGCAATATTCACGTAAATTTCAAAATTAAAAACCAAAAATATGAAACCGATATTGCAAAGCAAAATGATTTTCAAAAAATCCAAACCTTTTCAAAATTTTAAGAAACATCAAGTAAAATAAATCAATCGTAATGAAATAGAAAAATTGGAAAAAATTCATAGCTGTAGAATATATACACACTAAAATTGTATCAACCGGAGCGTAAAAAAAACATGAAGAACGTTTCGTTTTTTCAACCGGTCGTTCGAGAACGTCGACGACAAAATTGAAATAAATAAATCACACGGAAGTTGACAGGAAGTTGATGATTGTTGCTGTCGTTTTTTTTTTTTTTATCACGAAAATGTGTTTACACATCTTCAACGAATGAAAAGTGTTCGCGGTGACAGGAATTTAATCGCGAGACCTGTACAAGCGAGTCCCACGTTTTAGAGGGTCGAATTAATACGAGTACGTCGAACGCGAACAATCGGGGCGAATCTAGAGGCGTAATTCAGCCATGGAGTACATCGTGTGAATCGGGGAACGGCGCCCTTTCCCATCAGCAATCCTCGAGTTGGATCTACGTGTATAGCGCAAGAAAATGTCTCGTTGTCAGCGAGCTCATCCATCAACGTTCCATTTCAACCCAGACGTATTATCGAGTCGACGATCTTTTAAGCCTACACGGAATATCCGCGGTTACTTCATTTTGGGTATATACGAAAATCTTGATTGGATTCCTTAATGTCCTGGCCTGAGATTCAATTTTATTTCCTATATTTTTTCTCCACAAAACATTCTAAATTATTAAATAAAATTCATCAAACTTAACGTAATTTTTCATCACCATTTACTTCTGCTTCCACAATACTTGAAAAATGATTGAGTATAAAAAAAATTAATCAAACGAATCGTTACAACGATAATGAAATTTTTATTGAAAAATAATACCGGCCCTTTTGTTTGTTTTTTAAACTATATTATTGGAGCACGTTACTCAAATACCGTGCGATGAAAAACGGATTGTGAAAAATTGAGACGGTTAGAACTTTTTTTTCGTTCGTCCGTTCCAGCCATACGTTTTACGGTTCGAGGTGGAATATACGTTTTTTTTTTCTTTGGGTCGTTGCACCTGCGATAAAAAATTGTGTTGCGAGGGCAGGGGAAAGGAAAAAAATTGTTGCACACCCGGTTAAATATACATACGGGAAGCAAATGCGTTATCTCTCGTTTTATAACACGGCAACCCCGAGGAATAGAACGGACTATTTATTTCGTATCTCTTCCGGTGGAGGGACATTCGTTTAATTTAACTTTTATATGAGCTTTGCGGGCGTCTCTCGTTTTGCCACGGTGTATCCTTACGTTTGAGTATAAATAAATTACGAAATAAATCTGGCCTGGAGGGATCGTTGCTCGCTGGAGAAACTCGAGGAGTTGTTGGACAATGCCGAGGATAACTTTTCCCGTCGTAGTGGACGGTCTATTTAGTTGTATCGTTCTTCCATTCTATTCATCGTTACATAGTTTTTCATGGTCCTTCTTCTCGCACAAGTCGAATTTACGATTCGTTCCTATCAACGAAAAATCGTAAGTTTCGAGCACTCAGAAAACAGCCCGTTTTTTTCATTTTTTTACAAAGAGTAGCTGAAAGCTCAATAAATAAGGACTTTACCCAAACATCATACGTAGACTAGCCGAGTACCAGTTTTTTTTATATCAATAAATATTCGTAATTAATGGAATAATTATTATTTGAACAATGTTCAGATGTTGCCAATAGGCAATCAGTGCTGCGAGTCTTGATTATGAGAGTGGTCTGAAATGAAACGTGAAACATACTTTCAGTGTAATAATTAAACTTTTGTATCAACGTATGTTTTTTCGAAATTTCGAACATTAGGAAATCTGTAGGTGGTCGAAAAAAAGTTTGATCTTCGAATGAAAAAAAAAAACATTTTCATTTATTGTCGATAAACGTAAAAGGATAGAAAGTATAATTTTTACTGATTTAAAATAATCTTAATTTTTGATTATCCGATTAAACGACAAAAATATTTTACGTATTATTTCATTAATAAATCCTCGTTGATAAGTCCTCGAATTTTTAAGAATTCAACGATTTTTGGTTATCCATCCCGTAATACCTTGAGTTACGAAACAACGCGACAAAAAGGTATTGCATTCTTGTAATTCCGAGATTGAGCCATTCTTTATTCACATTCATGGGCTTTTCTTATCGAAATTTGTTGGAGAACGTTCGACCCAAGAAAGGACTACCAAGAATGAACACTTAATCGACTTTGACGTTTAGGATAATCGTCTTTGAACTCCAGCGTGTAACAGGTAACTCGAGTGTGTATGGTGTTACAAGTTAGAGAGCTTAAGGGCCATCGTTCGAACGATCGAACCCTCGAAATCACACGAGTTAGGGCGTTCTGTTCGCCAGTATTTTATGGCGAAGAACAGCGCGAGAGCGGTTGCTCTCTTGAGGTTGAGTTTCAGCTCATTTGGATCTTCACATACGCGAAATGCCACTCAGCTGTGGCATCTCCACGAACCTCTTCGCAAATCAGGAGACTCTTCTCTCTCTCTCTCTCTCTCTCTCTCTCTCTCTCTCTGACTAAAGTTCAACGTAGTATGCTCTTCGATCCTGGCTAATAAACGACAAGGGACTGCTATTTCCTTCACTGGTTGCTCTTCCAGTTCGAATAATTTCCAATATCAAATACGTTCCTGTTGTAGCACTAATTTTATTGGAATTCCCCAGGTGAATTTTCAATTAAGAACTTCTGAAGGAAAGGATATCCCGAAACCATTGGGATTCATCAGTTTCATAAGCATATCCGATCAATCGAGAAACCTACATCTTCAGATTGCAAATCGAATCTCGTTGAAATTTTCGTTGTGGCGAAAATTTCCGGATTCTCGCTTCGAAAATGATTCGTGAGTAATTGGAATCCTCGTGAGTAATATTTGAATGAGGATATGGGTGAATAACGATCGATCGGTATTTTTAGAAATCAAGTTCACGCTAAAAATCATATTTAATGCCAAAAATTAAATGAACGTAATAAACAGTGAAAATGAATTGTAACTATTATTTATGGACTTCCAGTTGATGTAATAGATATACATTCGGTTTAGTAATGCTTAGGTATTCTACATTCATTTCGTAGTCTGAAATTTTCTTACGCAATTTTGGAAAAATAAATATTTTTTAAACGTTAATTCTTTTATTATTCATTTAATTATAAAGACGAAGTTCGAAACTTTTAAAAAAGTCGATTCATGAAGATTTGAAAATTGAGAATTGAACAAGGGACCACCTTAAGTTCCTTTAACTCAGTCATTACGTTACAAAATTTTGTGAAAAAATTTGTCAAAATACTTAAAAATGTGTGGAAGAAACGTGTTTAAATGGAATGTTGATTCCATGAAATGAGTATCTTAAAAAAAATGGTGTAAATTCAAGTTGGTTTTACGAGGTTTATGGAGTTCCCGTTAACGATGGCAGTTCGAAGCTTCCTGGCAATGACATCTCGATATATCCAATTTCAACGACGCGTTCACTGTTCACCCGGTAGCCAATCTAATTTCCTGTTGAGTATCCACAGTGCGATACAAAAGTGTTTTATCGCTATCGAAAAAAGCTTCGGATTTATCCTTCGAGTTGAATATTGGCTGGGCCGTTTATCGCTGCCCGTCGATATGTTGACATGAATTTAACGTCGCTCCGCATCCCAACGTGCATCGATAAGCGGATCGTTTCTTCGCAAACTATGGTTTATGTCAAAGAACGAATGGCTTATTATAATCGCGGGGATGACGTATAACATATTTAGTATAATATGCATCAGCCTGTGTGAGACCGCGTCAGTAGGGCTAACTTTGTACGTTTGTGCATCATGGTATTGGGAAAGGATAATCCCGTAGATTTGCGTATGAGGGGATGCTGTGTTCGGGGGATGTATAGGGTGAGAGTCAAGAAATGAAGAATTGTTTTATTTTAAATAAAAGTAAAATATGAAAAAATATTTTATTCTTATTTGAGAAACAAACCGAAACAACCAATTAATTTGGTCGGTTGGGTTAGAAAGTTGGTTGTTTTGGTTCAAACTTTGGTTGTTTGGGTTAAAAAGTAAAATATGAACAAATATTTTATTTTATTAAAAAAAACAAACCCAAACAAACCCAATTAATTTGCAAGTTCTCTAATTTTTTTCATATACGACTTGTTATTGCGGGAAGTATACGAGTGTTATGAAAAAAATTCAAATTGCATTTTTAATACTGAAGAATGGAAATAATAAAATTGCCAATACGAAAGAATTCAATTTAACCTCTGCACGAGAGAAAAATGCGAGTCAAAGAGTGGCGATTTTTTTTGAAAGTGAAATATGAATAAATATAATTCCCAATTCATTTAGAAGTTTTCTAATAAAAAAATACGATCTGTTGTTGCACGAAGGATTTGAGTTTTATGAAAAAAATATAAATTACATTCTGAGTACTGAAGAACGGAGATAATTAAATTGCAAGTACGAAACAGTTCAACTTATCTACTCCATAAGTGACCAGTAGAGACTAGAGTTCTAATAAACAGCGTTGGAATGAAACGATCTTTTTCTGAATTTGTACTCGGTCAAAGCGTATGTCTTTTTATAAATCGTGATCGCAAATATATAATAAAAATATGTGAAAGGATATCCAGCGATCTTTGCGGCTGAAACTAATACGATTTTTTTATTACTGGACAGGCTATTCGCGTTGCTTCCAACGATAAAAATTTCCGAATAATTTTTGTATCGCATCGCTGATAATCTTTTTTTCTCGCTGATGAGAGGCACAAAAAATGTTCACACGGGCTTCGCATTCGGAGGTAAATTTTTCAATTTTTTAAAATTCGAACTCAAATATTCGTATTTTCTTTGAAATGTTGGTTTTTTTCTTGCAAATACTAGTGGTCGTAAATACACGCTATATTGCTTATCGTTCAAGAGCTATTCTCTCGGAACGATACATTCGATATGTTTTATACTATCTGGCCGGATCCAAAAAGACTGTTTTCACGAGTACATTTAGCGTTCATGATTTCATGATTTTTCTTCTGCACTGCTGGAAATAAAACTCCGATTGGTTTGTTAAGTAGTTTTATTTTTTCTGGTAAAAACCACTCTCTGCAAATTACGAATTCCAGTTTCTCTCGCAGTTCAAATATTGATACCGTTTTTTAATTCCATTGCCATCAACAATTAAAGTTTCAATAGATCGTTGAAAATCCATTGCTGAAAATTCTTGTTCCGCTGACGAGATGTATAACAAATTTTCACGAGTACGTTTCGCGCAGAAAATTTAATTATATTACCTCCGATACATTGAAAATCAAATTTCAATTGTTTTGTCAGAATACTTCATTTTTTGTTCTGATGAATAGCACTTGGACCAAAGGGCATGTATTTATTTCGAAATTCGTCGGAAAGATTATTAAAAGCGAGATTCGTGAAAACAGTAGGTACGTTTCGCTTCCAAAATGTATTTATTCTATTTCGGATGCATTAAAAATCGGATTTTATTTTTTTTCTACAAAATGCATAATATTTTTCTGACAGATATCATTAGCCCGCAAAAGCGGGTGATTTTTTCGAAATTAATAAGAAAGCGAGAATGTTGAAAAAAGGGATTCTTTATTGCGTCACCCTGTATACGCGTGTGGACGGTAATACGGTCGTATGATGCGCTATGCTTTTACGTACTACGGGCAATATATTTACGCGAGTTATGGCTTTCCGATCATGTCGTATGTTGCGTACCAAGAGACATCAATCTTCTTTCAGGTCCATCCTTCTGGATATGCCCCATCGCCGGCATTACACATCTTTATCTTCCTCGTACGTGTACACATCGACTGGTTTCAAGCCCAAACACATGGGTCATGTATTAGAATGTCCAGATGTGTCATTCACGACGATTTGATGATACATCGCCAGTCGGTCGTTTCCCCTTTCCCCCTCCCACTTCTAGGCCGCTTATAATTCCCTGTGTACGCGTACGTCTCTCGAACACGATAAATATGATTGTGTATGCAGTTATTCAAATAGGCGGAAGTGATTCGAGTAATCCGCCCGGTACACTCGTTCTGTACTCGACCGATTGCAGCATCCGAAGAGCCAGAAATTACCCTATCGAGACTGGTTTGTTTAGGAGACACGTTGCGGTTAAAAGTATTCAAGTTCTGCCCCGATATAAATCCTCTCCCACCACTCAACGGCGGTGGAGGGGCTCCGACGGGGATTGGCCGAAACTGGATTAGAAGGGGAGTCATTTATGGAAATTAGACACCAATCGCTATTTGCTATGTTGATCGAGAAACTTTGTTAGACGGTCTTGAATCAGGTCATACCTAAGTATTTTCGGGGGCGGTGTAGAAATATGAAAAATTGAGAAATTAAACGGGTTCAAATGAATTTTCATTTTTTTTGAGATCTCTTGAAATTGTCATGATAATTTTTTTTATTTTTGAAGTCTCTTAAAATATAGAGAAGTGAATTTTGATAGTTTTAAGATTTATTGAAAACGTTAGAATGAACTTTGATATTTTTAAATCCTTTCTCATATTTTTCGATGATGTTGACGTTTTTAATATATCTCGTTTTCATTCACGAAAAAGAGGTAAACATTCATTTCGACATTTTTTCGAAATTTCGATTCTCCGATTTCTTCAGATCTCAAAATACATATTCTGATAAGTATTAATTATACAATTTCCAAAAATTGTATTTTATTTAAATAGTATTTAATAATTTGATTATTTGACTTCCAATTACGTTCATTACAGCCCGCGGATATTTATCGCAGGTTTGTTCTCGTAATGCATACTAGGTGTATTTAAATATCGGTTTTTGCGACGCAGAGGATATTGCGCTTTGTATGATAATCCACCGCAATAACGCCAGAGGCGAGTTGATATAACTCTGCTTTCGACGTTACGTACCGGGCATAAAGGAACCAGAAGATTTTGTCGAACTTTACACAGCTCATGGCTAAATTTTATCGACCATTTTAACATCGCGACAATACTGTGACGCCTTTGGAAAATGCAGGAAATTTCGCCTATAGCCATTGGTGACGAGAAACCAGATCGACGGCGATACGTACTTAAAAATCCATCGTCATCGCCAATATCGCTCGTGATGTTTGTTGAGGATGACAACAATTAATGTTACATAATAAATAAAATGGCATCGCAACGAGAACGGAATTATAACTTCTTAAAAAATCAAATAAAAAAGTTCGATTGTTCAATCACGTTGTTTTTTTTAGTAATTTATTCCAATCGCAAAATTGACTGTAAAAGCAAACTGTATTTTTTTTACACGAAGGTGTCCCTACGAAGTACTAATTAAACTGATTTTTACAAAATTGAATTATATTTCTTCTACAATATTATATTGATTTATAAATTATACAAATTTCGGAAAACCTGTAAACTTCGATCATAAAGTTTTCAAAAAGGATGTAATCCCCATAAATTAATGTTCAATTGAGTCGAACGAATCAGTTATCGAAACTGAAGACATCAAAAAGATTTTTATTTTAGGGAGATTCATATTTTCAAAAACCTTCTAGGCATAATTAAAAAAAAAAACAGATAAAATGTTGTCGATATCGAACGCGCAAAAAAATCCGTACATACATTCCCTTATTAAAAAGTTAGCTTTTCGTGTCAAATACGAACGGCAATAAAACGTGTTAAAAATAAAAACATTTTACGAAATGATCCGTAAAAATCGTTTCGTTTTGAAAAGTAATTTTTCGCGTCCGAAACCAACAATAATAAAATGCAATAAAAAAAAACATTAGGTGATAAAAAAAAACTTCGAGGAAGTAAAATTATTGTCTATAGAACGGTAACGAGAAAAAGTTTTGCGAAGAAATAGCCGAGGCCATGGATACTTCTTTGAATATATTTAACGTAACTGCGAAACCTTTTCCTCTAGTCTTACGATCCAAAACGATTTGTTGTTTCCTCGGTGCTCGTGCTTCGTTCGAGTGCAACTTCTTGCCATCCTTGTGCAGTTACGTATGCGGAACGACAGTCAAAAGCTGTAGTACATTCGTACATCCCCCGCTGCATTCCCGGGCGCTGTTATTCACGCCGGAACGGTGTCTCGCGATCATACAACTTGGCTCATTCGCAGCTCTAAGGTAAATCGGTATCGAAGCACTTCCGGAATGTTAACACAATTTCTACTCCTGTCGTACAATTGCGCAATTACTTTCGCATCGAATTTCCTACTCGGCAATTATCGTCATTCAAATCGTGCAGTAATGCCGATGAAATAAGGACGTAGTATTAAAGCCATTAAGGATAATTAAAAGTCATCGACTAACTCGGGTAATCGTCAATTTGTGTCGAAAGCTTGGTGAACTTGAGGTACTTCGAAATCCAAAATGAGCAATCTTTGGCAACGCTAAATTGAATTTCCTAATCGTAAGCTTTTTTTCTCGAAACATTATCTGACATGAAACTGAAAATGTATCGTTTTCTATTACCTCATCGTGTCACGAAAAAAAAATTTTCTCCAAATTCAAAATCCGGTAGAACCGAATCCATGTAAAACTGAAATCCCCGTGTCATTTTCCCGAACGAAAATGAAAATTTCCTCTGTCGATTATTCTCGACGAATCCAAAATGCGGGATCTCCAAAATTTACCCCAAATTTCGAGTTATCCAATGGAGAACAAAAAACGATTGTATCAAATTCGAAACTCCGTTGTAACGAAATCAGCGCAGGACTAAAATCCGAGGTTGGAAAAAGAAAAGGAAATTCGATGGTAAGGATTCTTGATGAATTTCAAGTTCGTAGATGCAGCTTGGAATCGTTGGATGCGTATTGGAAACGGTTTCACGTATAAATACAAAGGAAAAGTAACTTCCGTTTGTATTTCTCCGTATAGATTTGGACCGTGTAACGCAACAGCGACCAAGTGGATCGGAATAAGTCGAGGGAGAGCGCCTAAAATTTCATCCATTCGCATAAACGTCTCATGAATAGGAAATGCCAAATTGCTCCTGGCATTTTATGGCGTTCCACTCTTTCTTCGACTTCCTCTTATTCTCCGGCAGGATCTTCCAGACCCAATGAAGCGTTTATTCCCAACGAGAAATTCGTCTAATAAAACAGGTCGAATCCTTCCGCCCTTATCATTCATCCTGCTGCTTATTACTACGTGACCGTGCTCCGGATCCTGCCCATCTTCTGATGGAAGTACGACGTTACCCGGATCGCTGAGGGAGGACCAACGTGGCTGGTTGGAATGGGGATGCGTCGGGGTTCCTCGAGGAACGCGATATTTGGGCTTCCGACGTGTTTCGAGGCATTTCACTTGACGCCCGTGCTCCTTCAACTTGGACGTTTCCCTTCGCTCCCTTGTGGCAACAAAGTTGCGTCGCGATGCTCATGCACCGTATACAACTTGTTCTAATGAAATTCTAACTTCGTTGTACAGGCTTACAAACAAGCACACCGCGTGCTCTCACGCGTTCGCGGTGCGTAACTTCGTCGCGCACTTCCCAACTACCTGTAAAAGCTGATTCATAACAAGCACATGCTTTACGTGCGGACATTGATGTGTGGCAAGTTTTCAATCAGAGCGCACCTGTTTTTGCATCAATCTTCGATATCAGCTGACGAACATTGGTGGATATTTTCGGTTGAGAATGGCAGTGCCCTGACCCTTATTCTTATAGGTACGATTTTGTACCTGCTTGAAGGTTATGTGCACAATCATCTCAATAGCTACTTATTTCAGGACTGACTCTTTTTCGAAGCGGTTAAGTTTCCTAGGAAAATCAACGCATATACTAGGAAACCAAACCCAACTCATAGGAAAACTAATCCATCTTATAGAGAAACCAAAGCATCTTTTAGGAAAACAAAAAATATTTTTTAGAAACAACCAAAGCACCTTTCAGGAAAAACAATCCAGAGGTTCAGCTCAATTCCCCAAACTTGATGATTTCCTTTCACTTGAAATATTATTAATGAGGACTAACTCATCCGAAATTTCTTTCGTTTCATTTATTCACCACCTCCTCGACTTACCACGATTGAACAGTATACGTCCATTCACTCGATGATAGTGCTGACAAAAATGTACTGGCTAAAAGTTATAGAAAGACGACGAATAATTAATTGTAGAAATGAAATGTTGGATAGTTTCAAGAATGACTCCTCTATCAAATCGAATTTTGTTTTCTGCTTGCCAATAAAACCTACTATTGATCCCGTTCTATATTTAAAGTGTCTACCAGCCCGAGATCCTTTCGTTGTTTTGAATGGTCTTTTTGTCCGCTCGTCGACATAATTTGCCATTTCGACTTGTCAAGTCCATTTGCATCGATGGACTTCCGGGACCAGAATTTTCAAATATAAATATTCTTCAATGATCCATTAGAATGTCGACGGTTTTCCATTTTGCCAGTTTCACGGTACGTCAGCGAAATTGACGTCACACATCCGGTCCTGTACGTGTCGTCGCGTCGCGTATCAGCTGTTCCTGGCCGATTGACGAGGTAGCTGTATGCATCAGGCCTTTTCGATCCAAAACGTGCATTGTGCACAGGCCAGCCATGAACGCTGTGCAAAGCTCCGTGGCTCGGTGCCCTCTTTTTGGTTTTTCTTTTTTTTTTTTTGAATTCGTTGAGAAATATCCATCCACAAGCGGAATATCCGTTGACAATAGCGCCGAGCTCTCGAGAGTTTGCCCGCCAGCTTCTCCCTTATGATCTTTCAAGGTACAATATGTATACGTAAAGTTGCTTTTTCGTTATACGTCAAAAGGTTTGCAGGGAATACACATCCTCCTTTTCCAATCTCTCCTAGGAGGGTACCTCGGTACTTTCCATCTTGAATATTTTTTCAACCCTTCAACGTCGTTTCTTCTTTTCTCTCCTCGAACCCCTCTTTCTTTTATTTCTCTCGTCTCGTTTGCGTCCTTATTTCCTTCTCTCTGTCTACGCTCGACATTGAGAAAGTCCCGCGTGATCAAATCCCATCTGTTCGAATGTCGCCCTTTATTCTCTCGTGTATGAGACTACGATGTGCGTTTACAGATATCTAGGGTAAGGAAAAAAAAGAACTGAAAAATCCATGTACAGATATATACAGGGTGACTGGAGATTAATATTTCTTTCTAATGGGGTCAAACTGGAGCTCATTAGGTCATAACCTAATTCACGATCACCAATCGTCGCTGAGTTATTGAGTAAGCGAGACTTGATGGTTTTGTTACTATACAAACATTATAAAGTTACATACATATAAAGTTATAATTATTATTTAAAAAATATAAAAATAAAAAGTATTTCAAAATTAATTGGAAACATTTGAAATTTTTTATGTTAAATATGTAAAATGAAAACCTACGTTCAATAAAAATCTTTCGTCTACAAAAACAGTACTTGTTCAAAAAAATTCACATAACGTTGTGTACAAACTTTTTCAATAAATTCCGTATTTTATTAGCTTTCCAAAAACGTTTCTTTTTTCAAATGAGTGTTTTAATTTCAAACCAGGGATTAAAAAAACCATAATATTTGTAAAACAGATCTAAATAATGTTTGTTTTATTTCTCATGTTCAAAATAATTTCTTAATTGGAAAAAACATAAAATAACACGTTTGAAAAATGAAGGAACGAATATTTTTAATTAGGAATGAAAACGGAAAACATCGAATTTTCATAACTCGGAAACTATTGGTTCCCGTGCAGCATATTGTATGACCTTATTTACTGCAAGAAAGTTCTACTTTTATCTCTTTGAAGGAATGAATCGAATTTCCAGTCACCCTGTATACATAGGTGACTGTACAATGAAGAAGAAGAAGAAGCAGGAGCTTGCGAAATTGATAACCATTGAGGGGGATCGACAAGCCGATCTCATGATTCCCAGATCTGTCATCGACAGGCCCTGCAATATCTTTCTACGCGCAGACATTTTTCACGGAGTTTTGAGTTACACGATCAAATCGTAGGTCTCAAAGCATTCCTCGAGGATAATGTCTTTATTGGATTCCAGCCGTAGTTCAGGTCGCCGGTCAATGCCTTCAACGTGTACCTTCATCGATGACAAAAAGGTTCACCTTCCACTCTACTTCCCAGCCTCTGGTTGATCACAAACAGCATGGAAATTATGTAGATGACTAAAATTGCGAAACCAGAATTTCTATTTTTATATATTTTATATTATTTTTGCTTTATTAATCTCTGATCTGTTAATTGGTCCTGATCGTTTTACTTAATCAAGGTCGATCGAAAGTAATCCATTTTTCGGATAGAATGATAATTGCCAATCGCATTTTATGAAAATTAAATTACATCTACGTTTATTAATCGCGTATTGCAATTAACCCGAATGAATTAATGAATGCAACTTAATGAATTAAAAATGTGTAAATGAGTTTTCATCAATTAGAATGAAAATAAATAAGAGCAATGAATAAAGTAAGAAATGAAAATTTCAAATTGTGTTTTTTTTCAATACTAGGTACACATGCATATCTTCCACGCACTTTTCTAAGTAAACAAATTCACAATAAAACGTTAGAAATATATATCAAGTATAATTATTATTATACATATATATTATTTATTATACAAAATTGATTCGTGAATTTATATTTCATTTAAATTTAATTTACATTTATAAATTAACGTAAATTAAGGAACGAATGAAAATTAATTCATAACATTTTTTCAATTTATTTAAATTTATTCAAATTTATTCAAACATGATCTGCTTAAATTTCATCGACTTATTTAGCAAGCTTTCAATAGACACGCGTATCAGTTTAGTAGGATTTTTTTCCTTCCGTCACATTGCCACATTTGTATACGGGAATTGCCCTGGGAGCTTCCTATTCTTCAGTCTTCAACCGGAAGTGCCGGATTCTCCAATATGTGGGCACACAGGGCAAAGAGCTGAACGCACTCGTTCCCGGGGCGACGAATGAATAGATTTATACCCGTGAAGCTTTCCTCCCTCTCCCTCGAGTCGAAAACGGAAACGGCTCGCTAATTTACCGTTGGTGAACTCTCTACGAATTCGATGCGAATGAATCACCGGATAACCCAATTATATTGCCTATACGACTTTCCAGGCTGTGCTTAACACTGACGGAGGGAAAGAAGAGAATGGGGGGAAATCCGTTTGGGTTTCGGAGTCTCTGATGAACCGGATACTCGCATCAAGTGCCATCCATAGCTTCTCTTTTACTGACAGCTCACAGCAAGAAACATCGAATTATTTATCAGCCTTATTGATGTCCACTTTCATTGACACAACGGTTTGTCGCAGTTTAATTGTTTTTCGCAATCAACGAAAATTAAGTTAAAAAAAGGTACGAAAAGAACGGCTTTGAAAAAGCACACTGATAAGCAAGAGGCAATTAAATTAAACGAACAATTACGCTTGAAAGAAAATGTTCAAAATTTTCACGATATCGGAAATAAAATATTTGTCACCTGAAATCTTTTATTTACGATATTGTGCGAATTGTGGGTATGCATTTTTCTTTCAATGTGATCAGTTATTTACTATCATTTATATATTATTATTAGTGTACTTCCCATACCTCGTTCTTTTTTAAATGTTTTTTTTTAATTCATTTTTATTGAATTGATATTAAACAAAAGTTGCATGTTCGAAATTCGCATAATGCAAGACTATATTTCATTTCTCGGATTATACGAGTTTCGGGCTTGCCATTTTTCAAAAATATTAATGCATTTGTTAGCTTTCGGAAAATAATCAATTTGTTAATTTTTTTACATTGTAAAACTATCATAATTCAGGAACTAGTCAATTCTTATTCCGAGTTAATAGTATCCACTCTCTATAATTTTAATTAGATTTAAGGGGTCTCGAGAATAACCTTTTTGAAAGAGTAGGTCAAATTACCAATAGCCCTGTATATATTCAGTCGTATACCGAAACTTCTCCTTTGTCGAAAGTCGATTGAAAAAAAAAAATCAAAATTTCGTATTAATGACGAAAGTTTTGGAGTCTCTTATTGCTTGATGGATAGGAAGGTTTGGCAAATGAAAGAAAAAAAAAAAGAAAAAAATGATGAAAGCTGATGAATATTTTTCTATCGACGCCACGATCGATATCTTTATGAATAAATGAATATGGATGCAGTGATATTCGCACAATGCTGGCAAATTCCAATTTCGGCTGTCTTTTCTCCCTAGGCTTCGCCCGTACTCCTGCTTCTCTCTCACCAGCCATCTTTCAGTCCCTCAGGCCTCGGCAGCTCTCGCGAGAGACGTTTTATGCCCTCCCATATGAGGGGGGGGGGGGGGGGGTGGGGGGAAATGTATGCTCGGAGTAACAGACAAAGGGGGAAGGAAAAAGGGCGGGGGGGGGTAGGGGGTGAGAGAAAAAGAGAGAGGGGGGACTTGAGAGGGAATTGAACAATCAGTCTGCGATATACGTGTACGTGAGTGTGTAGTCTCCAGGGAGCTTTTCATCGGGACAGTCGAGAGCGCGTCTAGTCCTTTTATTATGCTGTATAATAGCCGACACAGGTGCGATACTCGGACCCTCACTTTTTCATCAAAGTCTCGGTGAACTTTCATCACTCACGGAACATCATTTGATTTTGGGGTTAGCGTCTATCTGTAATTATATTTACTCCCGATTCGTAGTACGTAGTGACGCACGCGGCGAGAATCACGACTGAGGATTTTTCGATGTTGAAAAAGTAGAAAGAAAAATGAAAAAAAAAAACAATGAAAATAAAATAAAAAAATCAAAAGCATTGAGATAAAAAAAAAGGTGAATTATCGTGAGGCATGAGAGTAGTTTACGACAGCGAGAAAGTGATCGGACCAGGTCGAGCGTTAAATTCGATCGTTCTATCCGGAAGCCGAGAGTGAAAATTCATTATTCATTTTCATTCAGAAATTCGATCGTAACGCTCGGTTGGGCAAAAACTTCAATCTTTTTCACTCCTTTTTCCGTTCTTCATTGGAACCTTTTTTTTATTTTATGTTATTTAATGTTTTTTTTTTTCCTAATTGGACGAACTCCTACGAAACACGTGTTCGTTTTTCGTTCGAGCAATGAATCATCGAGTTTCGTTGCCGAGACAGGAACGTTTAGCGCGGTTCTCGCGGTTCCCCCACCCCTCCTGTTCTCCGTTCATCCCTTCGACTACGTATACAACCCCGTCACAATGTGTCGCCCTTGCTCAGCATATATTTGGGGAGGGTGACCAGGGGAAAAAAATGGGGGAAAAAAACTGTCCAACAGTCCGACTATGAAGAGGACGTTTAATAGGACAGGGGGGGGGGGCTGCTTCACTGTTTTTGGCAATGAGAAAGTACAGAGAGGCTAACGTTTCTTCCATTGGATGGGAGAGATGGAACAGCGGTTGAGAGGGACAGAGAGAGGGGGCAGCAGGTGCGGAGAAGGGGATTTAATGTCTGGTCATGACGGTTACCGCAGGGGTAAGACTTACGGTCCAGTGGACAGTAGGGAACGTCTGTCTAATTTAAATTGTATTCGCTTTCACCGGGAGTCTGCACATATGCACGCGTGTCTGTAACTCTCTCTCTCTCTCGCCCCCTATTTTTCTTTTTCTCTTGCTATCTCTCTTTTCCTCGACCTATCTCTATGAGTTTGTTGGTCTTTCTGCCTGTCCGACCGTTTCTCTCTCTCACTCTCTTCTCTCTATTCTTCTATCCTGCTCTCTCTTTCAAATTTAATTTTCAGTGAACTTCGAGTGTACTAAAAAATTAAGTTAAAAGCTATTACTTAATTCTAACTCATTAAAGTTGAGTGCAATGTAATAAATAAATAAGTAAATTAATTCCTCTAGCTCTTTTTGTGAAAGTTTGATGTGATTTTATATGATTTTTTAAGGCTTTGTATGCATTGTGTATGATTTCGTATGATTCTCTATGACGTTGTAAAATTTTGTTGGATTTCTTATTATACTGCATTACCTTTTTTTATTGACTAGCAAAGTAGTTATGTATAGTTGTTCCATTTTCACTTTGTCCCTAAGTTTTAATTAAGCCATTGTCAAACCATTAACCAATCGCTCTTTCTATCACCTTTACTTTGAGTATCGCGTGCTAGGACAATCATTTGAAAAGCAATCATCAGTTGACCAATATTCTTCAATGTGACAAACGTATAGGCACCGAAACGCTTCAATGTTCAGATCAATCATGTTGAACGAAAGAGCGAGATACATTCTCTTTTAATCCAATACTCCCGTATAGAACTAAAGCGACAGGGTGCGCTCGAGTAAAATTCAATTTTCGTTCGATCAGGGCTGCCTTTTTTGTCAAGACTCGAAGTCGAAATTTTCGGTTCGCTTAGCAGCTCTCGATTGGTATTCAAAAAAGGATGGTCACCTTTATGGACTTGTCGAATCCAATACTTTCGCTTTTTTTTATCAAAGAAAAATTTATTTTTTGCCTCATGCTAAATTTTTTATCATCAAGATATTTATCATTTTAACCGAGGGAACGTTGATCGTGGATCAGTTTTTAAGGTTAGGCTATGTTGACGAACAGAACATCAGGATTACGGGAAAAAATTAAATGTTTACGAATAAGTAAGAATTTTAAAAAATCGTTTGGCCATTCATTTGAGCGATTTTGTTGTATTTTGCTATATTGTTGTATTTATCAATTGTATTCGAGTTGCTTCCAGTGCGGAATGAGTTTTCACTATATTCATAGTATTCCAAGCCATAAATCGTAAAAATATGAAATAACATTGACCAAGTGATGATAGATTATGAAATTTCGCTCGTTCGAGGGTTGGATTAAAGTTAGTTGGGTAACTGTTATTTCCAAGGCTGGTATTAGTTTTCATTCGTCCTGAAAACGTTCCTTTTGGAAACTCACACTGGGTGGGGTTGAAACGTGCGCTCAAAGCCATGTGCACGACCATTTCTCGTTTTCCATACGAGGCGAACGTGCACCTCGTTACGTTACGTACATATATATATGCAAGCCATTATCGCCGAGCTGGTACTCGCTCTGGGATTACTTTGTGCCGAATTGTGGGGGCTTAAAATGTCCTACGGCGATATGCATTATATTTCACTGTTCTCCACCCACCCCCCCCTACCTCTCTTCCTTCGCCCTTCTTTTCGTCTTTCCCCCTCGTGTTTCCATTTTCCGGGTATTTTCGTCAATTCCGTAACGGCTATAATTACTGGATCGCTTTCAACGAGATCGAACGTTAGATTTTTAGGGTTGACCCCATATATTTAGCGTAATGGATTTGGACAATTCAAGGCACGTTGGTCATGCCGGATTTAATGGATCGAGGTCACCGGAGATAATAATTATCGCAATAGAACGCGTTTATCGTTGCACTTTGGGATGATTTTCATTTCGGGAAATACCCGGTAACAACGCGGTATTAAGTCATGTTTTTCACCTCGCTCCGAAGTCCATTTAATCTAATTACGTCAGGTTTTTGCTTCAACCTAACATAACCCCTTGATTACGGCTTATTTGAGGTCATTTAAATAATCGTATTATTAGAGGTTATTTGAGATTTGTTAAATATCCCTATGTTTATTGTTTTATGAGTTTTTGAGGTTTTGAAATTACTAGATATACAATTATCGGGTTATTGGAGGTTTCCCTTTAGTTATAAGGTTATTCGAGGTTATGATGTAGTTGTAAGGTTATTTAAGATTACCCTACAATTATACCGTTATTTTGAGGTTATCCTAGACAGGTTTATTTGCGGTTATAGCAAAAGCCGAAAATTACAGAGTTAAATGGATTCCAGTTTAAATTTCAGTGATTCTATAAATATACAATGAACAAGGACTTCAGGGTTGAATCCTTTTTGCTGTATGTAATTCTCATACAAAAAATGTATGATTATCGGGAGAAAAAGTGAGTTGGATATTTTAAACAGATTGATGGTGGTGCAAAAGTTCTTGGGACTCTTGGGTTCTTTATACACAGTATTTACGATTACGATTTATGACGTATTAAAAAAAAACTCCTTACAAGATCTCGTTCAAACTAATTTTCGGTGGAAGTTTGCATAGTAACGTACATCATATATTTTTTTTTATTTTATCATTCTCTTATTTTAGAAGTTACAGGGGTGGGGACACACATTTTACCACTTTGGAAGCGACTCTCGCGCAAACTATTCAGTTTAGAAAAAAATGATGTTAGAAACTTCAATATCATTTTTAAAGACCTATCAATAGATATCTCACACGTATGGGTTTGATGAAAAAAAAATTTTGAGTTTCAGTTTTAAGTATGAGGGACCCCCTTAAAAATTTTTTCTTTCTATTTTTCTATGAAAATCTTAATGCGGTTCACGCTATAGGGTAACCTGGTCTAAGAGTACGCATCCGATAAGAGTACGCAACACCAAAAGCTGTGAAGTTTTTGACGATGCACGGCAAACTTCAGTCATATTT
>JAPYZJ010002061.1:0-22876 GCA_030522765.1 Ophioninae sp. B BG-2022a
ATTTCAAAGTTGGACCATCGATTTTTGCCAATTTTTCCATACATACCCCTTTGCCTCTTTTTTTCCGATTTTTCACGTGGACTTTCCGGGAAAACTATATGAGATATCGGTACGAATCCAACGCCATTATTTAAGTCGGGCAAAAACCTTTTCCAAACCCACCAAATAAACCTCCGTAGCTAATAAGAAGCTCACCCTACGACCTTTTGAAATATCGTGATTTTTGAGATTCCGGAAAAGTGGCCGGGAAAGTCGAAAAATATTTTTTTTCGTTTTTAACCTCTTAAAAGAGTCTATTTAATGGAAAATTTTCCGCTGATTCCGAATATGCCCGAATTTTTGCAAAAAGTGCAAAATTAGACTGGGAAAACGCGAAAAACCGTTCTAGAGAATATTTTTTCAACATTTTTCCCTAGAAATGGAGAGTTCAATGCGAATTAAATTGTGGATTTGCGTTCAAGGTATAAATATAATAACAATTAAGGGGTTGATCCGGGAACTTATTATCGTTTTATTAAGTTATAATTTTACATTATTAACTTACCAACAGATGGTATTACGTGTCCTTTTTAAATACTTTACCATCTTACCGTTTGTTGGTAACACATCTCAACCTTATAAAACTCAGGCGTAGACCCAATATTCGCAGTTCGACATAACCTCGTCACATCGTGACCGGCGTCATTCCATCATGGCAGCGACCATGGAATGTTGTTGATTCCCGAGGATCAAACTAAGAGTGCAAAAAAAGTAGGAAAATCTTTTTCGAGACGCACACGGGTCGATAAAAAGTGTAAAAAATACATCAAACCCAAACAAAGTAAACTGCGTCTCGCTCGAAACGTGTAAAACGAAAAAAACGGAAACAAAAATAAATAACCAATTCAGCAAATCTGGATGAAACCAAGGAGAGAATGATCGCCGCATCAGATCCGCTGGTACTGAAGCTTTGGACATTTGTTTTGTTAAAAGTTCGAATTTGGTATTTAAGTGTGGAAAGTGAACGCCAAAATTGGTTTTTCGATATTACGCTTCGAAACGAATTTCCGAAAATTTGGATTTTATCCAAACTGAAATTTCTTAATATTGAATTTGAAAATCTACTCGAAAATCATATTTTACAAAATTCTGTTAGGAAATACGGATTCTTCAGAGTTCGGCAAAATTGTTTATCAAAATTTCAATTTTTGAAAATTAGATACTAAAAGATACGTTTTCGAAAATCAAAATTGGATTTGACAAAAAAAAAAAAACTGCTATTGGTCGTAATTACAGTTCCAAAAATGAGTTTTTGAGAAATCGATTTTTCAAAAAACTCAGAATCGATTTTCAAAAGACGCACCCTGTATGTATTCCAAACAATTGATTTCAAATTTTTTCCTTTTTTGGGTACAAGTCCCTTAAAAAGTAGTTTTTCAAAATCCCATCACGGGATATTGAATTTTTCAAAACATATCGTTAAAAATTCAATATCCAAAATTCCCATTTTCAAAAATAACATTTTCAAAAGTCCCGTAAAAACCAAAATCGAAAAAATCCAAAAACAACGTGTCTTCAGGAATATAGCCCCGGTGGCCGGAAGACCTACGCGCGTCATCCGGGCTCGGTGATTCACCAATTTCCGACGGGTTATCAAAACCCAACAGGGGACAGCGTTCTTCTCCAGAAGTTTAGTCAGGTCAACATAACCGAGAAATCTCCGGTAACCCAAACAAATTCAAGTTTTTTCGATGTTTCGCGAAAAAACACGTTTCGCGTGTTTTTTTTCGTTCGCCGTTGACTCGCCGATAAACATCAGCGTTTTGTATATCGTAACGTAATTGACGCAGAAAGAATTTTGGCTGGTACGCGACAACGCGACTTGCGGAGAAGAAGAGCTTTATTGCTCCGGCAAAGTTGCCGTTCACTCCAAAGGCGCGCAATTCACGCAAATCCTGCAAACGTCGTACACGTGCGAGACGGAGATCAAACACGCGCTTTGGTGTACTTTTTGTACGACGACTCCCGATCAAATGACCAAAGACAAAGAAGCGGAGGAAGACGAAGACGCGGAAAAATTGGAAAAGAAGATCGAATGCTTGTGTCTTTTGGACTCGTACACCCTCAAAGTCTTCACCGATACCGGCGAAGATTACGTTTCCAGTTTGCAATTTCAAGTAATTGATCGAGTGATTTCGCCGAAAGATAACGAAGAAATTCTTCGCTTCCGTTGAATTAGGGAAAAAAATAACAATTATAAAATACCCAAACTTTTTTCAGATTTCTGCAGTTTGGGCTACGAAGTACGGAATCCTTTTGGAAAAGTCTCAAGTTCCGGTACCGTTGTCTAGATACTCGTCTCTGGAAGCCAGTAGATGGGCGGCGCAAAATGAGAACAATTTGCCTGTAGCCTTCTCGCTGACGCATCCTCTCGATGAAATATGCCCTTTGCTTATCAGACACGGTAAACTTTGGATTTCAAATGATTTCAATAAGATATATGAAATTACAACAAAATTCGAGAAAATTCATCCGAAATAAAACGACACGGAGATATCAGTCAGTACAAAATATCGAAAACTATAAATAATCGTGGAAGATATTGAAAAATTACAGATGTGGAAAAATATATAAATAATTGGGAAAAAGATGATTTACGTTTCAAGAAAATGCAAAGATGGATTAATTAAATAATTAATAATTAAATAATTAATCACTAATTCCTTAATCATTAGTACATTCATAATACATAATTAATTCATTAATAACGAATACACTAATAATTAATTCATTAATAATCAATTCATGAATAATTAATTCAATAATAAATAAATTACTATTTAATTCACTAAAAATTTGAGAATCCGAGAAAATAAATCCGAAATAAAATGACACGGAGATATGAGTCAGTACGAATTATCGAAAACTTTAAATAATCGTGGAAGACATTGAAAAATTACAGACGTAGAAAAATATATAAATAATTGGGTAAAAGATTATTTCCGTTTCAAGAAAACGCAAAAACCGATGAATTAAATAATTAATAATTAAATAATAATTAATTCCTTAATCATTAGTACATTCATAATATATAATTAATTCATTAATAACGAATATATTAATAATTAATTCAATAATTAATAAATTAATATTCAATCCATAAAAATGTCCCAAATAATAATAGCAATTTAAAAAAAACCAATTTCAGGATGCATCACATACATGTGCGACTCGAATCAACAAATAGTATTCACGAGTTCGGAGCCATCGTTAGCAGTAATCTACGACACGAAAACGGGTCTTCATTCGGTCTACAAGATACGAAAGGCTTCGAACGAGGAGCGTCAAATCGTTTGCGGGAGCAATGACACAACGGCGAGTGTCTTCAACAATTCGACGAACGCGTCGCCTCTTCACATCGCCGCGAACGTTTCGGCCAATCGAAATTGCAGCGCGAAAACTTTGAGTTTATTCGGTAAAAATCGTTTTAAATTCGCTTATCAATCGTACGTCGATAAAAAGACTAAATAATTGATTTTTGGTAGGTGTTCTCAATCCTCAACTGAGCGGGCTCAGTATGGGTTTAGGAATGCCTAATAGTCCTTTTGGATCACGAGGAACATCGTATACAACCTCTTGCTCGGGTGGTGGTCCATCACCATCCCAACAACAACAACACAATCAACATTCGCGTTCTCAAAGCCCAATGGCCACGATATCTCGATGCCAATCACCAACCCATTCCGCTTTTTCACCTCTGATCGCTGCTACGATCAATCCCAACATTCATCAAACTCGCCTTCATCACACGGTGATCACGACCAGTCTCGGACACTCGCAAAACAGCCCCAGCTGCAACAGCGTTCAATTCCAAGATCGACCAATCACCACGAGCAAACCCCTGTATCCGGAAATATGCCTCGATTACGTTTGGACCGAAAACACTGGAGTGCCTAAGCAAGTCGATTTTTAAAGGAATATTGGATCATTGGATCTTTTCAATCTCGGGAGAAAATAATCATTTAAAGGAGAATATTAAATATGAAAGTTATCGTTGAAATATTACGAAATTGGAGTTCGCTTTTGCAAAATTTAAATTTTTTTAGTTTCTCGTGAAATTTTGGATATTTACGAATTTTATTAATTTTTTCAAGGATTAAAGAGATAAAGTGCCTAAGCAAGTCGATTTTTAAAGGAACATTGGATCATGGATCATTTCAATTTCGGAAGAAAATAATCGTTGATTGGAGATTATTAAATATGAAAGTTATCGTTGAAATATTACGAAATTGGAGTTCGCTTTTGCAAAATTTAAATTTTTTAGTTTCTCTTGTGAAATTTTGGATATTTACGAATTTTATCTTTTTTTTTTCAAGGATTAAAAATATATAAAACAGATTTCGTGAATTTTTGAAAATATGAAATTATTATTGCGAAATTGAATACGAAGAGTAAGAAAAAAGTGAGTTAAGTTAGCTTTAGAATAAAGAATTAATTTTTAAATTTTAATTTTTAATTAAGTTACTTCAAGTTACTAATTTTAATTTTTAATTAAGTTAGCTTTAATGAATTTAAGAAGCTTTAGAATAAAGAATGAATTTTATTTCCAGGGACGTCGTTTCGGGTCGAGCCTCCAAGGTATTTCTGACTTCGGATCTCGTTGGTCAAGGCTACTTGGGTTACCTCGTGCCCAGCAGATCCCAGCTGTTTCTCGTGAGGCTTGAAAAAACGAACAAGCAGCAGCAGATTATATTCGGGATGGTGACGAGCATCGTCGCCAAGGACGCGGTCAATCTTCCGGTACGAAAATCATTATTGTTCAATGAACGAAGATCCATTGAGTAGTTTGATGTTAAATAGGTCATTCTGGATTGAATTGGGTCATTCTTGATTTAATTAGGTCTTTCTTTATTTCATTAGGTCATTCAGGATGTAATTGGGTAATTTTTTATTTAATTGGGTCATCCACGATTTAATTAGGTCATTCAGGATTTAATTAGGTCATTCAGGATTTAATTGGGTCATTCTTGGTTTAATTAGGTCATTCAGGATTTAATTAGGTCATTCAGGATTTAAATGGGTCATTCAGGATTTAATTGGGTCATTCAGGATTTAATTGGGTCATTCAGGATTTAATTAGGTCATTCTTGGTTTAATTAGGTTATTCAGGATTTAATTAGGTCATTCTTGATTTAACTAGGTCATTCAGGATTTAATTAGGTCATTCTTGGTTTAATTAGGTCATTCAGGATTTAATTAGGTAATTCTTGATTTAATTAGGTCATTCTTGATTTAATTAGGTTATTTTTTATTTAATTGTGTAATTCTGAATTTAATTAGGTCATTCTTGATCTAATTGGGTAATTCTTGATTTAACTGGATCATTCTTGATTTAATTAGGTCATTTTTTATTTAATTGGGCTATTGTTGATTTAATTAGGTCATTCTGGATTTAATTATGTCATTCTTGATTTAATTGGGTCATTCTGGATTTAATTATGTCATTCTTGATTTAATTGGGTCATTCTTGACTTAATTAGGTCATTCTGGATTTAATTGGCGTTTTTCAATTGCTTGATCCATCAATCTTGATCGTTTTCGTCGCTTCGATAAAACGTCTTTTGGTTCCCCAGACTTTGAACATGATAGCGACTCTGGATCTCTCGAACGGCGTAACTCTTTATTCGGGGGTGACCTGCGTCGGTAAAGTTCACATACCGAGTGTTCTACCGAACATCAGTGGGTGCAACTATTTCGTAAACAATCTCGGGCAAAAGTTGACTTCGCCCTTTCCTCGAAGGAGTTCCCTGATTTCGCAGCACGTAGGGTCCAACGAGGCGAAGTTCGAGGAGGCGCTTCATATGCTGAGTCCGGTCGGTGGTCCTTGCGGGAGGCCGCCGCTTTTGTTGGATAATTCATTGTTGGACGCTAGTCTCGTAGCTCTGAAGGACGCGGTCTCCAACAAAATAACTCTCGAGTATGGAAACAAGAGTTACTACAGAATAGCTCTTCCAGCTTCGAGTACTTCGCCTCTAGGTGCGTTTTGGTTCGTTTGGGTTTGTTTGGGTTACAGAATTTTTCCGAATTTTCGTCTCGCAATTTTCCTAACCCAAAAATCTTTAAATCGCAGTGACCAAATGTCTGAAAGCTTTACGAAGCGTTCTTCAACGAGATTTAGCGATGCAATTGCTCGTAAAGTGGTACGGTGCCCGAAACGCTCCCGGGCCGCAAGATTTCACGCCAGCTCAAGAATGGCACCTTTTTTTGGTGATCCTTTTCACCCTATTGGGTTACGACGTCGACAAGCTCGCTCTGATCCAACGCAACGAGGACGATCGTTCCGCAGAGCGTAACAGCCCAATCGTCGTACCGAAGAAACAAAAAACGAGCGATACCGGAAGTCAGGACGATTGGCTTCGTTCTCTTGATTCCCAAGAGCACAAAAACACAATCGCGTACGTTGGTGACGTGATGAATTTGAACGAGTGTACCAGAGGCAAAAGAGAATCTCCAGGAACGAAAATATCGATGGTTACGAAAATCAACACTCAAGCGATTCTTTTTCCTTATCTACCGTTGGTACTCTTCTGTCTCCATTTGCTCTACGAAGAATTGAAGCTCTTCTGCTTCATGTCCGAGAGTTTACCACTTTTGGCTCAACTTCTTCATCAACTCTCGAGCGATCTCAAATTCGATCTTTACTCTCGTCATTATTTCTTGGATTTTCCAAAACTTTGTAAAATCCACGATAATCCGATTTCTCAATTGACGAATTCGGATCTCGAGAGGATTATTTCACCTAGTTACGTGCCAACGAAGCCACCGGTGATTTTCGAAGCTTTACACAATCTTTTACGAGGATTACCGATATCTCCTTTTCCACACTTGAGTCGAGTCAATCCACGTACTCGTTCGATCGTCCGTTTGGTCGCTTTGATCCGTGACGAATCCGAATCCGATCAATACACGCGTTTGATCGTTCCACCGGGAAGTCGAGTCGACAATCCCGATTCCAATAACGATCGTAAAATTCCGATCCAAAAGCAAGATTATCCAAAATCGGAAAAAATCGTTTTACTCTATCACGAGATGGGATTGACGAAGCGTGACCTTGAGAGTTTTCCAGCTGGAGTCGCGATTCTACTGAAGGACGCGATGCATCGTTGTCGCGAACGTCCACCTTCCGATTGGCCAGCTCGAGCTTACGAGCTCATCGATCGCGAAGATCTCGCTGACCTTGAAAAACACTCGGTCAAGGTCATCGCGGAAAACGGAAGTGAAACGAACGGAGGATATTCCTCGAGGGATCCTGATCAGGATGATGGAATGGAATTTGATGACGTTATTCTAAAATTTCGATTTAACAAGGATCATCGAGTCGCTGAAGTTCGTCGACTTCTCAATTCTTCGAAACCCGTTAGGATCGCTATTGTTCAACGTCCGGACGTTAGCGATCACGAATTCATCGAAGAACAGGAGAGACATTTGCACGCTCTTTGTACTCGGACTATGGCACTTCCGGTTGCTCGTGGTATGTTCACTCTGCGAACTTCTACGCCTGTCATCACCGAACAATTGCCGATTCCGAGATTATGTTTGACCGGTAAAGCGCCACCTCGCGGCACCACTGTTGAACTCGCTCATATCGATGTTCCGCCCAATATGAATCTTTGGCCGCTTTTTCATAACGGCGTCGCGGCTGGTCTTCGGATTCATCCTGACGCATCCAACATTGACTCGACTTGGATCGTTTATAACAAACAGCAACAGGGAGAATTCGGAATCGAACATTCTGGCTTTCTAATGGCTCTTGGACTCAACGGTCATTTGAAAAATCTCGCACCTTTCTCCATGTACGAATATCTCGTTGAAGGCCATGAAGCCACCAACGTTGGACTACTGCTCGGTCTCTCGGCTACACATCGCGCCACCATGGATGTTTCTATGACCAAACTTTTGTCTCTTCATGTCGAAACTCTTCTTCCACCCACCAGCATCGAACTCAATGTTCAACAGAATGTTCAAGTCGCTGCCTTGATGGGCGTCGGACTCGTTTATCAAGGCACTGCTCATAGACATATTTCGCACGCTTTACTATCGGAGATTGGTGAGTTTTTTTTTTTGGTTTGTTTGGGTTTGTTTGAGATTGCTGAATTTTTGCAAAAAACTCGACTTGTCCATTTTTTTGGAATATTTTATTTTATCAAATTCTGAATAGTTCCGGATTTTTAAGTTTTTTTAGCTTTGTTTGGGTTTATTTGGGTTTGTTTGAGATTGGTGATTTTTTTTGCAAAAAACTCGACTTGTCCATTTTTTTTTTTTGAATATTTAATTTTATCAAATTCTGAATCATTCCGGATTTTTAAGTTTTTTTTGGCTTTGTTTGGGTTTATTTGAGATCAGTGAACTTTTGCAAAAAACTCGAATTGTCCATTTTTTTTTGAATATTTCATTTTATCAAATTCTGAATAGTCCCGGATTTTTTAGTTTTTTTGGCTTTGTTTGGGTTTGTTTGAGATTGGTGAATTTTTGAAAAAAACTCGACTTGTCCATTTTTTTTAAATATTTAGTTTTATCAAATTCGGAATAATTCCGGATTTTTAAGTTTTTTTTGGCTTTGTTCGGGTTTGTTTGAGATCAGTGAATTTTTGCAAAAAACTCGACTTGTCAATTTTTTTGAATATTAAATTTTATCAAATTCTGAATAATTCCGGATTTTTAAGTTTTTTTTTTGCTTTCTTTGGGTTTGTTTGAGATTGCTGAGTTTGTTTGGGTTTGTTGGAGATTGGTGAATTTTTGCAAAAAACTCGACTTGTCATTTTTTTTGAATATTTAATTTTATCAAATTCTGAATAATTCCGGACTTTTAAGTTTTTTTGGCTTTGTTTGGGTTTGTTTGAGATTGATGAATTTTTGCAAAAAACTCGACATGTCCATTTTTTTTTGAATATTTAATTTGATCAAATTCTAAATAATTCCGGATTTTTAATTTATAATAATAACAAATAATAATTAAAAATCAATTATGTTAAAATTATAATTAATATGTCCATTATATTAATAACAGTAATATATAAAATATACTACCAATAAAACATAAATATAATAATAATATAATTTAATCTTTTTTGTCCAACAACGCTTCAATTATTGAATTATTTCACTTTCAATTAAAAAACTTATTAATAGCTACGTCAAATTATTTTTTCTCGAATAAAAAAAGATTTGCTTTTTTTATTCAGGGCGACCGCCAGGCCCGGAAATGAAAAACTGCGTCGATCGCGAATCGTATTCCCTCGCCGCTGGAATGGCTCTGGGCTTGGTGGTACTGGGACGCGGTGGTGGAGCGGATTTGGCAAGTATACCGGATACGTTGCATTATTACATGGTTGGTGGACACGTCAGGCCGTTCACCGGGGCTCAGAAGGAAAAGTACAAATCCCCCAGGTAATTACTATTGAACTTACTAATAGAATAATTATTAATAAATTATTACTAATTAACAAACATTAGTAATTATTACTAATGAACTTACTAATTGAAATTCACTAATTGAAAATTACTAATGAACAAAAAATAATAATAATAATAAAAATAATAATAATAAAATTATAATTAACGCTGAATTTATCAATTATCATAAATCCGTAATTAATTTAAAAAAATACAGTACAACTGAATAATGTTTTTTTTTTTATAAAAAAATCGTTTAAAATCGTTAAAATCGTTTAAAAAATGTTGTATTTTTAACAAAAATACAAATTTAGTTGGTACTAGTTGAAATTCACTAATTGAATATTACTAATGAACAAAGAATAATAATAATAATAATAATAATAATAATAAAATTATTATTGACGCTGAATTTATCAATTATCATAAATCCGTAATTAATAAAAAAAAATACAGTACAACTGAATAATGTTTTTTTTTAATAAAAAAATCGTCTACAATCGTTCAATAAAATCGTTTAAAAAATGTTTTATTTCTAATAAAAATAAAAATTTAGTTGGTCCTAGTTCTTTATTTTTCCCTAGATTCCAACGGTGCTTTTTTTCTCGAAAGGAACTTGAATTTTTCGTTGTTTTCAGTTATCAAATCCGTGAAGGTGACTCGATAAACATCGACGTGACGAGTCCTGGTGCGACGATAGCTTTAGGCCTGATGTACTTCAATACCGGAAATAGAGCGGTGGCCGAGTGGATGCGAGCACCCGGTACGCAATTCCTGCTCGATTTTGTACGACCGGATCTCTTGCTGCTGCGAATACTCGCGAGGTCTCTGATACTCTGGGACGAGATTGAGCCTACGACTTTGTGGATTTCGAGTCACGTGCCGGATATCGTTTACAAGTATCGGCTTCAAAAACCCACACCGGAAATCACGCAAAGCGTCGATCTCGAGACTATGAAGTGAGGATTAGTTTTACGTTTTTTTGGAGCTTTTTCAGATGTTGTTTGGGTCTGTTTGGGTTTGTTTGGGTTTGTTTGGGTTTGTTTTGGACGAGACTACAAGAAACGATAAAAATGTCCGTTTTTTCAGCCAAGCGTACTGCAATATAATCGCGGGCGCTTGCATGGCGTTGGGTCTGAGATACGCTGGCACCGCCAATGAGAACGCCTTCAAAACTCTTCACAACTACGCCCAGATGTTCACGGCTTTGTCGCACAAGTCGATCGGCGAATTGGCCGGTAAATCCACTATCGAGACCTGCCTAAACGTCATCTTGCTCTCGACAGCCGTCGTCATGGCTGGCACCGGTGATCTTGAGGTTGGTACGATTTCGAGGTTAAACGTACGACCTAAAACAGTAATTTTGAGGTTATAACGAGACGTCTTGAAGTTAAACGCGCGATTTTGAGGTTAAGTAGAAGGTTTTCAGGTTAACTAGAAGATTTGGAGGTTAACTAGAATATTTTGAGGTTAACTAGAAGATTTTGAGGTTAAGTAGAAGATTTTGAGGTTAAGTAAAAGATTTTGAGGTTTAGAAGATTTTGAGGTTAAGTAGAAGATTTTGAGGTTAAGTAGAAGATTTTGAGGTTAACTTGAAGATTTTGAGGTTAACTTGAAGATTTTGAGGTTAACTAGAACACATTGAGGTTAACTAGAACACATTGAGGTTAAGTAGAAGATTTTGAGGTTAACTAGAAGATTTTGAGGTTAACTAGAAGATTTTGAGGTTAACTTGAAGATTTTGAGGTTAACTTGAAGATTTTGAGGTTAACGAGAAGATTTTGAGGTTAACTAGGAGATTTTGAGGTTAACTAGAAGATTTTGAGGTTAACTTGAAGATTTTGAGGTTATCTAGAAGATTTTGAGGTTAACTAGAAGATTTTGAGGTTAAGTAGAAAATTTTGAGGTTAACTTGACGATTTTGAGGTTAACTAGAAGATTTGGGGGTTAAGTAGAAGATTTTGAGGTTAACTAGAAGATTTTGAGGTTAACTAGGAAATTTGGGGGTTGACTAGAAGATTTTGAGGTTAACTAGAAGATTTTTAGGTTAAGTAGAAGATTTTGAGGTTAGCTAGAACATTTTGAGGTTAACCAGAAGATTTTGAGGTTAACTAGAAGATTTTGAGGTCAACTAGAACACGTTGAGGTTAACTAGAAGATTCTGAGGACAACCAGAAGATTTTGACGTTAACTAGAAGATTTTGAGGTTAAGCCCGCACGCAATAACAAAGTGAAATTGACAACTCACTTAATAACCGTTTTTTTTTGTTCTTTTATTTATTCAAGATAATGAGGATTTGCAGACAAGTGAGGACTCGAGTTGGACCGGCAAGCAACGTCGTGACTTACGGCTCTCATCTCGCCACTCACATGGCACTCGGCCTCCTCTTCCTCGGAGGCGGAAGATACACACTTTCCAACAGTCCTAGCGCCGTCGCTGCTCTCGTTATTGCGCTTTTTCCGAAGTTTCCTACTCACAGTAACGACAACAGGCAAGGCAAAATTCCTTCCAATCGGGACCGAGAAATTGACATTATTTTTTTCCCTAAATTTTGAAGAAAGAGAAAGACTAATTCGATTTAATTTCCAGATATCATCTTCAAGCTCTCCGTCATCTGTACGTATTAGCAGCGGAGCCTCGTTTGGTCCTGCCCAAGGACATCGACAATCGTCAAAATTGTTACGCCACCGTTCACCTGACATTCAAAACGGATAGAATGGCGAGCGGCCAAGAGACCGTTCTGAAAGCACCGTGCTTGCTTCCCCAATTGGACAGTTTGGAAAAAGTCGAGCTGAAGGACGATCGTTACTGGGAAATCGTTTTCGAGAGAGGACACAATTGGCGACAGCTCGAAGGCATGCTGGAAAAGTGCGGCTCACTGAGCGTCAAGCAGAGAGCCGGTTGTCTCTCGTATCTCGAAGATCCACACGTAATTATCCAATTCCCTTTTTTTATTCGAAAATTCATTTTACGAGTTCAGAAAATTGGTTATAAAATATTAAAAGCTGTAAATATTGGACTAAATATTGGACTAAAAATTGGACTAAATATTGGACTAAAAATTGGACTAAAAATTGGACTAAAAATTGGACTAAATATTGGACTAAAAATTGAACTAAATATTGGACTAAAAATTGGACTAAATATTGGACTAAATATTGGACTAAAAATTGGACTAAAAATTGAACTAAATATTGGACTAAAAATTGGACTAAATATTGGACTAAAAATTGAACTAAATATTGGACTAAAATTGGACTAAATATTGGACTAAAAATTGGACTAAAAATTGGACTAAATATTGGACTAAAAATTGGACTAAATATTGGACTAAACATTGGACTAATTATTGGACTAAAAATTGGACTAAATATTGGACTAGAAAATTGAACTATCAATGGGGGAAAAAAATCGATTTTTTCAAATTTCCAAATGGACGCTTTGAGGACGTGACGAAATCGAAGTGAACGGAAGCGTACTTCTTATGCTCATAACTTCGAAAAATGAATCTTCCTAACATTAATATTTTTTTCAGGGTTTCCGAAGTCTGGTAGCCCAAACATTGACGACCGGAAGTGTGATCACGTGGGCGGCGCGACCTGAACACGTGACGTCCTTCACCGATGACAAAACTGTTCTAAACATCGTCAAGTATTTTCTCAATCGATCGTCCAGCGAGAAATTCAAATACGAAGCAACGAGGGACGGTTTGTTCTCGTGCGGACACGGAAAGACGAATTCCTTCAACTCGTCCAAATCCTTCAACGATTCTCTCGACAAAAGGTCAACCAGTCATCAGTCTGAAAAAATGGACATCGTCGAAATACATTCACCGGCTAAAAAGTCCGTTCAATCCTTGACGAACGTTCCACGCGACCTTCGCGAAGTCACCGACGCTGAAAAACACTTCTTGCAAACCCTCGCGATAATCGTATACGAATGCGTCATCAAAGATAAAATCAGCCTGCTGCCACTCTGGGTTAACATGTACAAGAGCATGGAATCCATCGAGAAAAGACCTACGACCTACGTCGTATGGCAAATTAAATTGGTTGCTGCTCAAGTCCTCAATAGAAATGGCCCTGAAGATTCGAACTCGTTGCTCAGCAGCGAAAGCGTCCTCGCGATCAAACAGAGAACCGCTGCCATCATGGATACCTGGCAGGAAGGTGACAGATCAAAATTTATCAAGATTTCATCAAGTTCTAATCTCATCAAGTTTGGAACTTATCAAGTTCTAATGTCATAAAGTTGCAACCTCATCAAAATTCTGATTTCATCAAGTTCTGATCTCATCAAGTTTGAAACTTATCAAGTTCTAATCTCATCAAGTTCTAATCTTATCAAGTTTGGAACTTATCAAGTTCTAGTCTCATCAAGTTTAGAACTTATCAAGTTCTGATCTCGTCAAGTTCTAATCTCATCAAGTTTGGAACTTATCAAGTTCTGATCTCATCAAGTTTGGAACTTATCAAGTTCTGATCTCATCAAGTTCTAATCTCATCAAGTTTGGAACTTATCAAGTTCTGATCTCATCAAGTTTGGAACTTATCAAGTTCTGATCTCATCAAGTTTGGAACTTATCAAGTTCTAATATCATCAAGTTTGGAACTTATCAAGTTCTAATCTAATCAAAATTCTGATTTCATAAAGTTCCGTTCTCATAAAGTTCCGATCTCATCGAATTTCTAAACTTATCAAGTTCTGACCTCATCAAGTTCGGAACTTATCAATTTCTAAACTGATCAAGTTTTGACCTTATCAAGTTCGAAACTTGTCAACTTCGAATCCCATGAAGCTCTCATCTTATCAAGTCTGATGAATTTTTTAATTTTTTTCTGATTGTCTTCAGAGCTGAAACCGTTGCTGAAGAATTACTTGAGGAACGGTGAGGTCCGAGGCGACCCCGAGCTGTTAGCCAAGTTCAGCGCCTACTGCGTGTTCAACGATGTGCCCTCTTACCAAAGTTACAACGAAGCTGGAGGTTAGTGAAAACGATCGAAAAATATGAACAGAAAAAATATACAAAGATTTTCAGTGACAATGGCTTCAACCAATAATTGCATAATTGACTGATAGAAAAAATGACAACCACAGGGATATTTACGTATAACGAATAAATAAATATATTTTTTGTTCGATACAAGAAAAATACATATAAATGCGATCGGCTCGTCCGTTTCGCGTTTTTTACGTATCACTTTGTCTTTTTCAGTTCATCCATTCGTGGAAACCCAATTGACACAAGAAGTTCCGGAAGCTACGTTGTACGAGTTGTATAAACTTCTGAACGGGATTTGAGCCAAGAAACTTCCGGTAGGCCGATCGAGTCGATAAGATATACCGAATTTTCGTAAAATTGAATTTCGGCGATTCCGTTTCCAGTCGGAGGAAGTCAAGATTTTTAAAAGTATTTTTTAAAAATAGTATCGAAGTCAAGCTCAAATTCCGCATCCGGGATAATGGAGTTTCCGGTTTGCCCATTCACGCGTCGACTTATCTGTACATATATGCGTCTCGCGCAACTTGTAAATTATTTTGTTGTTTTCAAAATAATATAATATTTTTCACCCTATTTGTTCCTTCGTCTCTTTTGATTTCCCGTGAAACCCCTAAAAAAACCCTAACATCCCTAAGTTATGGTGGAAATGAAAATGTTGGTGAGTATCTTGCGAATTATTTTTTTCGGATCAAGTGTGTAAGTTCGGAGGAAGTTTTGCATCCTCGAAAGGCAACGAGAATCATTAACTCGTAAATTTCACGTATTTTCTTTGGCAGATTCGAGTTACGTAAATCGTGAAACATTTTTTTTTGAAATTGAATCAAGTAATTAAAATACGTACAAAAAAAAATATTCCCCTTTCGGACACAAAACTATCGAGAAATAAAAATCATGTAAAATTTTGGTTTCCTCTCGCCTCAAAAAAACTTGATTTAAAAATCAAGCTCTGTCCGAGAATCATTAACTCGTAAATTTCACGTATTTTCTTTGGCAGACTCGAGTTACGTAAATCGTGAAACATTTTTTTTGAAATTGAGTCAATCAGTTAAAATACGTACAAAAAAAAAATTCCCCTATCGGACACAAAACTATCGAGAAATAAAAATCATGTAAAATTTTGGTTTCCTCTCGCCTCAAAAAACCTTGATTCAAAAATCAAGCTCCGTAGACTAAAGAATTTCAACAGTATAAAATTGAATAAAAAACTTGTTCCGTAAAATCCAACGCAAGAGTTTTCTTCCTTAAAATAAAAAAGTTCTAAAAATGGAAACACGCAAAAGTGTCTATACAAAGATCCTTCTTCTCCTGTAAAAAAGTTCTTCGTGAATGATTGGTTTGCCGGTGAATGAGTTTACAGCGTTATCGATCATAGCTCCGACAAAAGTGTAGCAATAAATGCATCCTACGAGAATGCCACCGAGATGTCCAACGAAAGAGGCGTTCGGTACCAAAAGATGAATCAAAACGAGTTCCGCCCAAACTGCATATTTGCTCGGAACGGTCAAAACGCCAATGTTCTCCATTCGATCTTTTTGCTCGCAGACGACGAGTACTTTGAGAGCAAAGAGAACTCCGGAGAAGCCGATAGCGCAAGTAGTGTAATAAGACCAATCTCCGGTCACTTGAGTCAAGCCCCACGACAGAGCGACGTACATCGAACTGCAACCCAGAGAAAGTATTCCGAGCAATATTGCAAAGTTTCCCGTTCCGTACTTCGGCTCCAGATAAGATCCTTTGAAGATGAACGATATCATGTTGTAGTAAAGATGCATATCAGAGCCGTGCTCGAAGTTCGACACGACGAAGGATCTCCAATCTCGGTGCTTTATTACTTTTATCGCTGATATGCAAACGTCCTCCGCGTTCCAGGGTACTTGCACCAGACCCATGAAGAGAACGGCCTGCCAATGATTTTCGCATTTTTTTCTCTTTCGCTTAGGTTAAGATTGGGATTCGATTTGCTTTTCGAATATTCTTTTTATTGTGAAACGTATTTATTATTATTATTATTATTATTGTTGTTGTTATTATTATTAGAAAAATAATAGCCGGGAAAAAAAAATCTTGCGTAGCTCGTTTTCGATCCTAGAAAAATAATAAAAAAATCCCGTTTCCTCTCGAAAAAGTTCACGCTATACTAAACGCACTACCGTGTATCAGCCGCGTCTCGTAAAATTGATCGAGCGCGCGAATATGTTTTTGTAAAAGTTGAACGCACGATCTTATAAGAGCGTTGTAAAAGGGTTATCGTTGATATGATATTACGTATTTATGTATGTTTATCGTATTAACAATGATATAAATATTACGTTTAGCGTTTGGGTTTGTGAATGCTGAAAATAGAGATACCTGTGCCGCTACGGAGAACAGTGTCACCGGTGGTATTTTGTCTAGACCCGTGTTCACCATTTGCATGCCGAGCAAATACAATCCGTACTGCAATCCCTGTTGTCTCCTCTGAGTTGGTCTCATCGCGCTAACCTCTTTTTTTTCGTTTTGTCAGGACGATGGTCCGAGTACGATAACGGTGAAACGTTATCAATTTTTTGGGCGATTTTGTTTAGATCTTTTGTTCGAAATTCGAAACCGAAAATATGGTAAACGTCGAACTGTCAGAATTCGAAATCCGTTCTCTGATTTTTTATTCTAAGATTCGTTGGGAATTTTTGTCTTTAGGAATATTTGAGGTTATGTGTTTTTTACTTACTCGTGAATTTATCGCGTATTTTTGAAGATTTATTCGCAGGATTCAACGACGATAGAAATTGGATCGATCGTTCATCGAAAACCTCAATTAAGATTGATAACCGTTTCAACGCACGTTCGAAAATTCTGGATTTTCAAAATCGCTGACGAAACGCTCGTGAAAGATAGACACGTATTCCGCATAATTTTTAGGTTATGAATATACAGAGCGAAGCCGGTTCTGTTTGTACCACGTGGTCCAATGGGCGAGCGGATATACACAACAAACCCTCATCACGAAATTTCGAAAATCATTATTCCTTCCACATTTTATTCTTTCCCCGTATTATCAATTATGGGAAAGAAAAAGTGGATAATTATGATTGAAAGCAATCGCCATGTATTTACGAGTGTACAGCGTAAATAAAAATAAAATATGACTTATTCAATAAGCTTTGTAAAAAATTCAACCCTTCGAGGGAGCCCTTATAAGAATGAAAAAATAAAATCTTTTTACAAGTTTCGTTGAAGTTCGTAGTTCGATCGAGATATTTTTTTTCACGACAAATTTAGTGAATTTAATGTACGAAAGTATATATATAGAAATAAATAATTGACGTAATTTGTATTTGTGTGCATATGCATCGATGCACATCCACGATGTAATATATTTGAAAAATAACGATTTATAGAATATAATTGCATAAAAATATTGTGATATATACATATATATATATACATATAACAACTCATGAATATTTATATCGTAAATAGTGCAAAAATTCGTTCGGGAGGTTGCAACTAATATAAACGATTAGAAGTAACGAAATTCCATAGGTGACCGTAGCGCAGTGGTAGCGCTCCTTGGACGACAACTCAAAGGGCCCGGGTTCGAAACTACCTTCCCGACCATCATCACCCACGGATTGTTTTCTTTCATCTACTCAGGATCATCTGCGCGTCGTTGTCTCCGAAGGGGGGGTGACGGGTTTCTATCGGCTTGAGGGGCTGGACGCACCGTGATAACGGGAGGTCGACAAGAAAGAAGGAGGTTTGGTGGTGGCCCCTTCTGTGACGCTCTCATATACGGTATCGATGATGATGATGACGACGACGATGACGAATCGGTCTCATACGAAAACGGGTGGTGGACAGCGGAAGAAGTCTCGCCCTGCGCTCTCCCTCCACACCCAGTTGCAAAGCCCTTCACTGAAGGCACACGAATGGTCCACGCGCGGGAAGGCATTGCCCCGCGGTGGGTACCTACGAAGTTGAAACGCAAGTTTGCGCAAATGGCATAACGAAGCGAAATCATGGTCCTCTCACCCGATAAGGAAGATCCGCGCCCTCTCGAAGGGTACTTCGGCGTGTGGGTGACTCCAGAGCACGATGATAGCAAGACAATCAGTGGGTCCGAGTAATACTGGATATAGAGAAGAGGTGGGTATACGAGGAAGATGAATGGGTTCGGTGTAGCGCACAACAATCGGCGCGTAGTAACGATCCCGGGCAACGGTCACCTTTATTTTGGAATCGATTTTGTATAAAGTATTTTATTATACAATTAGTAGTAATAATAAATTATTATTATTAAGTCATTAATAATTATTTATTATGATTAATAATAATAATTTTCCAGTTTTTCAATATTTTTTAACAAATATCTCTACTCTCCGTGTGGAATCCTGACTCGGTCGTCACGATCGAAAAATATATCGACCTTATTCCAGGATAGACAGGGATAGGATTTTCGCAATAAAAAAAAACGTCGAGTCTCGTATAGATTTTTTATTGTCGGACAAATCGTCCGAAGCGAGCTGGAGCCTCGCGGCTCGTACAAAAGCATCGTATCGATTATATCAACATCAACACTTATATCCTCCAACTATACAAACCGAACAATTATATCATAAAAAAAAACATTCTGTTTTAATGTTTTGTTCACACGAACTACCAATCAAGTATTATCAATATGACATACGAAAAACTGTGATTTCCATCGAAATTCACATTACGAATAACAATGAGGAATTTCACAAACTGCGTTTATATATACAAACCGATATATATCTATATACATCTATAGATATATATATATCCATAGATATCTCTCTATATAGATAAATATATATCTATATATATATAGTCTCAATAAATTATCACAAAAGAATGAATCGTCTCGTGGACGTGTTGTTCGTTCAACGATAAGAGAAAACAAGAATCGTTTATCGTCACGACTGCACGCCGGTGAAAAAAAAAAATTGTAAATTTAAGTGCGAAAATATTTACAAGAGCCCTCGTCCGCTTTCCGAAGGAATTATTCACTTCGATAAGTATCCTGTCTACCACGGACGAAGTATGAGATGAGTATTTTTTATATATCTACATATATATGTATTAAGCTGTCCGGAAAAACATTCGTTACCATATCGCGCCAAAATTCGAGCAAAAAAAATCGCACAACATTTGCCTTCTCATTTGTTCGAAGAGATGTACATTGAAATCCCTTCTAGTTTTCTATAACGAATTTTTCTACGTATACAAAAATATATTTCTTGAGGGGGTGTTACAAATCGAGCCCTCCTCTTTCACCAACCCTTTACACTTGAAAAGAAATTCAAGTTGATTTTGTCGTTTCGAAATGGATGAATTTTCATTATTTTCCATGATCGTAAACTCGATTGTTAGGCTTCGAAAATATTTTCGTTCTTGCCAAAATTTCAGATTCGAATTTTCTTTTTTTCGAAGGTTTTTGGTTTTTTTTCCTGACAGATCGTAACATTTATGTACATATATATGTGTGTGTCCTTTTAACGTAAATATGAACAATCAAATAAATAAGGATGAACGATATGAAATAAAATAGAAATGTTTTACGTCTCAACCCTCTCCCCCCACAAAGGTGTTGTCCCTTCAAGCCCTTCGAGCCCTTCGATTTCTTCGAACCCTAATTCTGTCGAGCCCTCGACAAAATTCTTTGTGCTCTGTGAGCCCTTCCAGTCCTTTGTGCCCTTCGAGCCCTTCGGCCCTTCGAGCCCTTCGAGCCCTTTGGCCCTTCGAGCCCTTCGAGCCCTTCGAATTTTTTTTTCTCCAAAACTATGTACACGATCGTTACAAAATAATCATTCTTTTGTTCAATAAAATCGAACGATGCGAGGGCCCTTCGAAATTTCGTCGATTTTTGAATCCTGGTGAAGGGAATTGAAGTGACGATACTGGGGTGAATCCTTGATTGGAATCGGTGGAAGAACGAATCGCCGCGAAGACAATGATTCGTGAGTCGGATATGGTCCACTTTTTTTGGTGATCTCGAAGAAACGAGGGGGTCCGTTGAAACGGGATTGATGTCCGGTCGCCTCGATTTCCGAGATCGTTGGTATCCTCGAGTAAATAGCGTCCTCGACGTCCTCGTCCCTCGGCAGAGGTCTCGTCGTGTCCTCGGGCACCGGACGTCCGTCCGGAAAGACTCGAATCACCATTGGCCCTGCCAAGTATGGGCCGCTGTAATGATGCTCGGAGGGTCTCGCGTAGTCGTTGCTTCGGGCTGATTCTTCACCGAGGCCGTTGCTGTCACTCTCGCTCGTCGCTGCAATCACAAAACGAGAACGAGACTGGTGAGACGTGGAGCAGACACACGTAAGTTTCGGGGAGTCTTAAATTTGTCATTTTCACGCCTCAAAATATGTTATATTATATGAATATATATTAATATATTATATTAATATATATTTATTTTTATTATATATATATATTTATATAATATTTAATTAACATATTAATATATAATTAATAAATAGTTGATATACTTCAATATATTAAGATATTATATTAATATATATAATAGTTGATTAATATTTATAATACGAGAATTTCGTTAAATTTTCTAAAAAAACGTTTTTTATTCTTTCGTTTTTTCATTATTTTCCAAGATTTTTGGAATATTCGAAAAATTTGTCGGAAAGTTTTTTTGGGAGGAATTTAGCTTCCGATAACACGAAAAAGAGCACCGAGCATCATAGAGAACTCGAAACAAAAATTCCATTAATTTCCTTAAAATTTGTCAAACTTCCAAAAACAAAAAAAAAATGTTTCGTCTTCTATCATTTTCACACAAATTTTTTAAAATATATGGAATATTCGAAAAATTCAGCAGAATGTTATTTTGGAAAGAATTTCGCCTCCGATAATTCAAAAAAGAGCATCGGTAATCCGAAAGAACTCGAAACAAAAATTCCCTAAATTTTTTAAAAAATTTCCTTAAATTTCTTTAATTTTTAATTTCCTTAATTTTCTTAATTTTCTTAATTCTTTAATTTCCTTAATTTTCCGTAATTTTTAATTTCCCTAAAATTTGTCAAACTTAAAAAAAAATGTTTCGTCTTCTATCATTTTGACACAAATTTTTTAAAATATATGAAATATTCGAAAAATTCGGCAAAATGCTATTTTGGGAAGAATTTAACCTCCGATAACAGGAAAACGAGCATTGGTAATCCGAAAAAACTCGAAACACTATTTGAAGGTTCGTAATGTTTCGAGGAGGGTAAATCATCCAAGGAATTTACGGTGGAGCCGAGTCGCCTCCGCGTTATGATAATAGCCGTAGCCGGTACGTCCAAACTTCCGGCAAGTTCATAATCGATCTGTTAACGAATCCAAGGCTCCGCGAGTTTCGTTTCATGAATCGCAAATGAGGCTCGGTATCGTTTCGAAAAGGCACGACTGGGTGCTGGCAAGGACGAGACGAACGAGTTCGTTGTAACGAAGGAAGGTTTCATCTTCACCTCGAAAATCTTATGCCAAAAGGACCGAAGACGAAAAAAAAAATAATCGACGAAAATAAAGATAGAAAACATTCCAAGAGGATTCTTCGACTCGAAAAGTTTCAGCAAATTTTCTCGCCTCCAGCATTCGTGTCAAGGAAATCGATAAACGATGTAGCGCCCCCTTTTAGCGTCTTCTTTTCCTCGTTTATCTAGTCTTTTTTTTTGTTCTCTCGAAGACAACATTTTGGGTTTTTTTTTAAATCGAACTTCAGATCTGAACATCTAAACAAACATGTATATTCAGTCATTTGCATCGTAACGTTTTTCCTGTTATTAACCACGAATTTTTGTCGTGGAAAAAAGGCTGTTGATTTATCCGTAATTATTCAATAAAATCGCATATTCGTATTCAACAACAAATTAATTATTATAAATTAATATATATTAATATAATATAATATATTTGAAGGCGTGAAAATTAAAAATTTGAACAATTTTTTTTAACAAGTTTTTTCGATTCTGAAATAGTTTTGAGGGTCTATCCAATCGAAAATTTTCAGCTGATTATAAATATCATCGAATTTTTTTCGAAAGCACTGCACACAGCACTAAAAGCCGTGTTTTTAGAAGTTTTTTACTATTTATTCCTGGAAATGTTGGGTTTTGGGGTAAATGAATATTAGATTCGTACTCAGGAGATCAAATTACATACAAATGGACCAATGAAAAAATATTAAAAATCCAACATTTTTTTGGATTTTTGGTGATAAGAAGTTTTTTCACTAAATCATCGATAACTTTTTTTTCGTTAGGATTTGGGCCTCCACTCTTTGCTCAATCTCTTCGTTATGATTTTCTCTTCAAAATGCTTTTTTAATCATTGAAATCCGGTGATTTTTCGATTTTTGGCAGAATTTCAAAGTTGGACCATCGATTTTTGCCAATTTTTCCATACATACCCCTTTGCCTCTTTTTTTCCGATTTTTCAAG
>JAPYZJ010002062.1:0-22863 GCA_030522765.1 Ophioninae sp. B BG-2022a
AAAAAGAGGCAAAGGGGTATGTATGGAAAAATTTGCAAAAATCGATGGTCCAACTTTGAAATTCTGCCAAAAATCGAAAAATCATCGGATTTCAATTATAAAAAAAGAATTTTGAAGAGAAAATCATAAGGAAGAGATTGATCACAGAATGGAGTACCAAATCCGAAAGGAAAAAAAGTTATCGATGATTTAGTGAAAAAACTTATTTTTGCCAAAAATCGAGAAAAATTTTGGATTTTTAATATGTTTTATATTAGTCCATTTCGATGTATCTTTATCCCCTGAGCACGAATCAACCATTCATTTCCCCCAAAACCCAAAATTTCCATGAAAAAATCGTAAAAAACTTCTAAAAACACTTTTTTTTTGCTGTGTACAGTGCTTTCGTCGAAAATTCGATGATATTCCTACTCAGCTGAAAATTTTCGATTGAATAAACCCTCAAAACGATATTTCAGAATCGAAAAAAACACGATCGACCGTATGTCGACGAAATATTTCCATACGTTGGAAATAGTCATTATCTTAAAGATTTCTAAATGTAAAGTTCATTTAATTTGTTAAGCTGTTACGTTTTTTTTTATATCCAATTTTTTACTTATTATCGAATAATCCGATTTAATTATTAAAATACTACGAAAGATTCCATCGAAGCTGTTTATACTGGTCCGTCCCTATAATTCCGTAATAAGGGAATTTTTCCTGACAGGAAAAATCTTAAATGAGGACCCTCAAAGGACCTTGCATTTTCATTAAGAATTCTTTGTCATTCTTTCGCACGGGTAACGATCGGTTGGTACGTGACATTCAATTTTTTTCGATCCATAGCTCACGTTGTACTTGGAACCTCGTGAAAACTTCCGCAAGGCTGCTTGGAAAGTTTACACTGCCGCTTTTATTTTTATTCGTATCGCTGATGTTTTTCGTAATATTAGAGAAGCAAGTTCTGCGACGATACGTGTTTCGGAAACGAATGAGCTTTTCGCTCCAGGCAAGAAGCTTTTTTCTTCTATTTCGCCGTATGTGGTACTTTTGTAGGTTGACATATACTGTACGAGGTTAGGCTTGCGTGACAATCCAAAAATCAGGCATATTAAAAAAAAAAGTTTTTTTTTTAATATTAAAATATTTTTAAAAATATTTCAAAAAAAACGTTTTTTTTTAATATTAAGTACGATTATTAAATAATCGTTTCGATATTCATTTGCATGTACATCGACGAAATTGTTCATCGAATTTAATAGATAATTAGTTCATATTTAAAGAGTTGTAGAGAATTATGCGAAAAATTATTAAACTTGATTAGCTGAACGGTGTACTCGATTTTAGACGTCCTGTTGATCTGTAACAACGAAAAAACGGGTTTTTCTCTGAAAACCAATTTTTTAACGTTTTGTCAAGGAAAAAGGGATACGGTTCTAGGACACCGAATGGGAACGCGAAATTCAAAGTTCTAAAAACTAAATTAAAAAAAAAAACAAAAACTAAATTTACGGTAAAAAATTATATTTATTAATCGTTGAAAAATCGTGTACACCATTTTGCAAAACGTAGTTTAAAAAAAAACGCGTTTGAAATTTGACTTCGTAGTTTTATCTTCGTAATCACAAGTTTACCTTAAGTCTGCGATTCCTGCATAGTAGGTTGATTCCTCCTCTTCGATTTGAGATGTCCGAAGCACCTAACGATTTTTTCAAATTTTCACTTTAGCTTAACCCCTCAAGGATCGCTGAACCCTTTCACTTATTTGTATACTCAGATTTTGGTACGAAATCTGATATTTAACTAACGGAACTTTCGGAAAACCTAAAAAAAAAAAAACAAAAAAAAATTGAAAATTTGAAAATTCAACGATTTACGTGATTTTTTTCAGGCGTCACGGTAGTCGCGGGAGTGAGGTCGGGTCGTGGAACTCTACTGCGTACCCTCGTCCTCGTTTTCCTCGCGACCTTCCTCTGGCTTCAACTCCACGTAATAAGCCTCACCGGAAGAAACTTGCCGAGTCAATCGTCGGCGAATGAGACTCTTTACGCTCTCGTGCCTCAAGAACTTCACAGGTATTTTTTTTTCTCCCGCTCATAATTCCGCGAAATCATATTAATTGAATTTTCGTCCTTTCATTTTTACGTTCGCATTCGTACTCTTTCCAAATCTATTGGAATCGATCGCTGGCCTTCCTCGTATGGATCGCGCAATTTTCCCTTCTTTCTGCGATTTTTGCATCAACGGTTGAAAATTCCTTTTCGATCCGAGATAAAATCATTTTTTAATTAAACATAAATAAAAATATTCAACTTTCAATTTAAATAAAAAAATGTTTAAAATTGTTGAAAATATATATTTTTTAATTTGCGAAAGAGTTTTTCAGATGTTTACAACGGCCTAACCTTTGAACCTTGAAACTTCGATTTATGCTTTTAATTCGTACTGTTTAACCCTAGAATCAAGATAGTTAGGAATTGAAATTCTATTTCCTCGTTTTCTCATCAGATTTCTCAAAGAGCGAAGAAACTCGTCGTCAGGGACGAACGGTACGTTCGGTACTTTGACGGATCTCGAAATCCTCGAAATAAGAAAAAGCATAAACCGTCTAAACGCCGAGCAAAAAGTGTACAACGATGAGGCGTTTGGTCCCTTATCTCCGGATGCCCCGGTGATCGTTGTTCAGGTTCACTCGAGGCTCACTTATCTCAGACACGTGATAGTTTCTTTGGCCCAAGCTAAAGGGATCGAGCAGGTTCTTCTCATATTCAGCCATGACGTATGGCATCCGGACATCAATGACCTCGTACAGAGCGTCGACTTTTGTCGGGTTATGCAAATATATTATCCGCACAGTATACAAACCCATCCTCATACTTTTCCTGGCGAGGACCCCAACGACTGTCCCAGGAATATTGACAAGCAGCAGTGAGTACGAAAAATTTAACCTCGCATTTATCCTCGGCGACTTTGAAACACTTTTTTAATGTTCCTTTTGCTGTATGCGTGCAATCTATGAAATTAAAGTTTACAACGTTGCGAAGTAACGAAAATAATTATTTTTTTTGGCAGGATTCTACTTTGAAATCATGAAAAAAAAACGCTATTTTCGGGAATTTTTTCTGAGAATACTATTAAAGATATCGATATGGGGTTTTAACTGCTCAATAAATACACTCTTTAAGTATATAAAAAAAAATTTTTTAATGTATTTTATTCATTTTTTGTACACGTAAAATATGTTTAAAGCCAACGCCTCGAAAAGCAGGTACCGTTGCCGTCGTCGTAAAATCTTCCTGATGGATGGTCTGAACCAAAGAAATTAAATAGTTTCATGTTCAGTATGTCTTCAGGAACCGACCTAACTAGAATATTTTATATACGTGCAAAATTAACAAAATGGCGACTAAAATACGAAGAAAAAAAATGCGTTTTTTTTTGGGTCTTTTTTTGCAATAAAAAAATAGTTCTAATCAAAATTTTAAGTTGATTGTAGTTAGGTCGGTTGGTACACATATATAGAATATATGTTCCAAATTTCATAAGGATCGGTTAAGTTCTTTTTGAGTTATCACGACCACGGTACTTGAAAATGTCGTTTCGAAAAAAACGCGTTTAAAGTTTTGGTGACTGATAAATCGTATGATAAATCGTACGTTCGAAAGGCGAAAAAAGATAGTTAGACTGCTTGGAACTTTACAAAATTTTGACCGAACATTCTTGAACGTATTTACTTTCGAAAAATGTAAAAAAAAAAATTTTTTTTTTCAAAGTTTCAAAGTAGAATCCTGCCTTAATTTCGCTATCTTTTTTTTGTGGAAATTAGTTCTCGCTAATTCCGGTGAAGCCTCCTTTTATTTCATGCCTCAATCCGAAACAGAACTTATCATTTTTATAAAAGCAATTTTTTTTTTACGATGTTTTCTTATCAATCGATATCACCGAACAGAGCTGCGAATCTCAAGTGCACGAATGCCCAGCATCCCGATCTCTACGGCCACTACAGAGAAGCGAAGTTCACTCAGCCCAAGCACCACTGGTGGTGGAAGGCGAATCGTGTCTTCGATCAATTATATGTGACCCGCAATCACACGGGTATGGTACTATTCCTCGAGGAGGATCACTACGTGGCCGAAGATTTTCTTCACGTCCTGAGGCTCATGGAACGTACGGCCAAACACAGCTGCCAACGTTGCAACGTATTGTCATTAGGAACCTACTTGAAAACTTACAACTACTACGCGGATAGTCGAAAGGTGAGGACACTTGTCAAAAAATGAAATAATTTCGAAATACAAAACGAGATCTGCAAATTAAAAAAAAAATTGAATTTTTTTCTTATATTGGATTTAAAGATGTCCAGCTACTTTTGTATTTCTCTTAAGCTCTGAACGAACCCCTAATAATGAAAAAATCAAAATATCGTCATACTTACCAAAATTGACAGAAACTTTTATCATAAATTTAACGAAATGGAAATATTTGCAATAATTCGATAAATAATTTGACGTTATCATTTGATATTCGGTTTTACTGTTTAAAAAACGTCGTTAAATCGACTAATAAAAATCAAAGAACATACTCATTCGCTTCCAACACTTCCGTCCGTAAAAGGCGTCGTAACGATTTTTATATGTTAGCGGAACAAAAGATGCACAGTACGCAAGCGTTGCACAAGAAGAGCGGGCGACGAGGCGTAAGAACGAAATTATTCCGGCTCTCCCGCTCTCGAGAGTCCCGAGGTCTGCAGGATTTTTGTTTCTCCCACTATTTTAATGCCTCTCTTGAGCACGAGGAAATCGCACAAGGCGAGCTTCACGAATGAATCATTTTGTATCTCCCTAATCGACCATTCTCCACAGTCTGCTGCGGAAACAAAAATAGAATCACAGCGTTCAACACATAGAGACACGAATACACGAATACCATTCTCATCTCTCATTTGTCGATTTAATATACGTGTACGCATATATACGATGATTGTTTAAAAAAAAAGTGATTTTTTTTTTGTTTATTTCGACGAATATTTATATATTTATCGATATTTATTTTGTCCCCTAAATAATCCCCTTCAGACTCGTGCCAGCACTTTTTCCAATTCCTCGAAGCACTTCCGGTATGCACTTTTTGATGGGTCTCGAGCTCTCCCAGTGATTCAGTCTCAATCTCCTCAATCTTGCTGAATTTCTGTTTTTTCGTCGCTCTTTTTATTTATGGAAAGAGAAAAAACGTCGAGCACACAAAAATACGTTTAACCTCGAATATCTATGAAAAACAAGCTAAATGTAAAAAATGGCTGATAGGGTCGACATATATTGGAGACTTGTGTAACTACGTAAAAAAAAAATTCGAAAATGTACTTGGACGCGGAATTGACAGTCACCTTTATTTTTTTAACAAACTTCGTATATAGGGATATATATGTGCATATATAGATATACACACACATATATACACAATAGTAATCATCGACACAATTTTTCACGCACGTATCGCTTCGGGCAGTATCTCGGGGTCAACGGTGCTCTCCAAAAGGAGCTTTTACGGGGTCTGAAGAGGCACGACGGATCGGCACAGCGGGGTAGCGTGTCGACCTACCAGAAGACCCAGTCTGCCAATGCATCGCCTTCATGGGCTTTTCAACTTTTGCCAAGCCTCTACAGTCACTATCAGAAGGTCTAACGAAGGGAAAATCATTTTTTTTGCCAATGGAGCACTTGCAGTCTGTTTGATAAGAGCGTGTACTGCAGAAATGACAAACTATTGGGAAAATGCGATTAAAAAAAAATATACGTATAGTAAATGATGGAAACCGTGATGCTTTATTATTTATAAGTGGTCCAGTCGCCTCTGGTAGTAGTTATCGTTTGATATTTCCGGGATATCGTTTTCAACCAATTCATTACGTAATCTGAAAACAGCATCATGTGAACACTTAACGGCTGTTTTGCTGGACTAGAAAATGAGAAAATTAGGAAAACGAAAAAGTTTGAAAAAATGAAGTTCCGATTTAAAAAAATGGCGGCCCAAACTTTGTTACGCGAATGAGGTGTTTTTTCGACCCGTTTTTCGGGCAGTAAGCTTTTGTAACCCTACTCGGATGACAATTGAAGCTTTTTTTAGAAAGCATCTTGGTAGAAGGTTTTCAATACCCGTTCGTTATCGAATTGACTTTCTAACGGTTTTTGGGTGAAAATATCGTCGTACACGCTTTTGTCAAACAGGCTGTTGATCACCAACACCAACATTTTTACCTTTCGTTGTTTGGAATTGCGTGCCTTTACGAATCAGAATTCGTTATGTCGAATTATTGCTTTTAGTTGTTCCTCGCGTTATCCATGCTAAGTTCCCTTCATGGAATTTTCGTTTTGTTTCGTCGTAGAATTTTGAAGATACATGGGATCCTAAATTCGAGTAGATTTTCTGTCGAATATAAATGCTTGGAAATAATCAATTAATGGATTATTCGAAAATAAAAGTCCCTCGATCTTTTATTGGAATTACGTAAATAGTTAATTTTGAAGTGCTTGATATTTAATACCATTCTTATGCTTCGCTCCTTTACCTTTTAACTCTGGAGTACGTTCTGCCATAGACGGTTGCAGGCAATTGTGTCGCTTCGTTAGACATTTACAAGTATAATAGCGAATTAGCTGCCTCTCAATCTTAACTGGTGGCCGTCCTCTTTCGACAGATGTTTTTTGTAGCCGCAATTTATACTTTGATTGAATACAATTAAATGACGACACGATGTTTTCAGCATGGATATTGCCGTCAATCTTAAAATCATTGAAAACTCCTTCGTCTTAATTTTTTCGAAATTTGAACTATTTAATAATTAGAAATTCGGTTAATCGTGAAAATACTACGAAACTCTAAAAAAAATCATTAATTCGAAGTCGAGATCTCGTTTTCCTGAAACATTTATCGAACTAACAATTTTCATCCCAAAAGTAACGTTTCGTCGTATTTTTCCTGAAAACAAGCGAGCTCGGATACAATCATCGTTGGCCAAAGAAAATTCTCTGGACGACTCATTTCAGCGTTATTTTCGTTCTGCACGACAACTCGAATCATCTCAGAATCTCGTATCGTTTTGCTCCCGCTGAAATCGTAGTGTAGAACAGTAGACATCGATTCAGGCATGGTTGGTGGCCCGTTGGATGGCAAAGATGGTCAAATCTGGATTTTTCTCTTATCGATCATTCTCCTTCCATGAAAAACCTATTTTTGTAAATGAACATTCAATTTTTCAAGATTTCATTTTTACGTTCATTGTTGACGAATAAATAAAATACATTTTTCAAGATAAATAATTGCCCCAACGATTTGTTCATACAAAAAAAAAATGTCGATAAAAAATTGTTTAACTAAGTGAACAATTTTTCTAAAGTGACTAAATAATTAAATATAATTCATACTCGTACTCAATCCTGACCATCTTTGTTGTCGATAAAAATTTGTTTTTTTTTTCATCTGATACGAAGCGTGTAAAAAATACATTTTTTATTCGTGATGAAATTTGAAATACATTTTATCGCAGCTTCCTGTTACTTTCATCCTGCACGAGTAAGGCGTAACGGGATTGTTTTATTTTTTCAGTTACGAATGTTTTTTCCATATTTTGACGATGTACCGGGTTGTGGAAATTTAATCGTCCGATCTGTATATTGATTTTGCAAATTAGTATCTTTTTCGGCTATCCTACGTACTTTGACTTTCGATAAACAATAAAATCCGTTCGATTCGCAGGCTGAAGTTATACCGTGGATATCGAGCAAGCACAATATGGGGATGGCGTTTAATCGCGTTACGTGGAACAAACTGAGAAAGTGTACCAATCAATTTTGCTCATACGACGATTACAACTGGGACTGGAGCCTCCAGCACGTCGCCCAAACTTGTCTTCCACCGAGCAAAGGTGCGGGTGCTGTACCGCGTCTCGATTCCGGCCTGGTCACTATGATGATGAGAGCACCCAGAGTTTTTCACATTGGAGAATGGTGAGTGAATATTCGTTTTTTTTTAATGATTTGTATCGTTTTTTTTTGTTTTTTTCTTAATTCGATTTTTTACATTTTAGTTTTTCTCATTGTTTTTATGGTTTTTTAAAAATTATTTTGTACTGTTTGTTTGGATTTTTTTTTATTTAAAAAAAAACAAGAAACGAGGAAAACAATATGTGAAAAAAAACAAAAAAATGCGATAAAAATAATTTTTGATACAATAAATCGTTTATTGTTTCAAAAATTATTTTTATCGCATTAATATTCTTATTTTAGTATGTTTTTTATTGTTTTTTGTTTTTTGATTATTTTTATCGAATTTTTTTATTTTTTTCACATATTGTTTTCCTTGTTTCTTGTTTTTTTTTAAATTGCCTTTATTGCATTTTTTTTGTTTTTGTGGATTTATCGAAACTTTTAGTCTGAAATTTAAATCTCATTAATTTCATAGGAACTAACTCGCAATAGTTGTTCAATGTTTGAAGCGAATCCCTTTTTTTTTGTAGCGGTGTGCATCACAAAAAAAATAACTGCGAGTCCACCGCTGTTATCGCAAAAGTGCAAAACGTATTGAACGCGGCGCGATCTCATTTGTTCCCGACGCAACTGACGCTAACGATCGCCGGAATCGCGAAAAAGACGAAACTCCGAAAGGGCAACGGTGGTTGGGGCGACGTTCGCGACCACGAGCTATGCTCGAACATCACGATTAATCCTGACCTCGCATTGCCTTAAAAATAAATTAACAAAAAAAAAAAGTGGAATGAAACTAATCTTCCAAGAAAATACAAAAAAAAAAAAAATCGGAGAACGCGCAGGGTGGACGAAGAGAGCGGAGGGAACTTAGAAACTGTGAAGGATCTCGTGATAATTCGTATATATCATTATAAGCAAAACGCTATTTAGGATTATACTTTAGAAAAGTTATTCGACTCGGATCGCAACGAGAGGACCCAAAAAAAAAAAGTTTCCTGTGTTTAAAATTCAAATTGCTGATATGAATATTTTGAGGATTTTTCGACCTCGAAGAAATAAAAGACGGAGTCGAGAACGTTTGCAAGTAGTTGAGAGCTGAGCCTAAAGTGTATATCGACAAAAGAGGAAAAAAAAAAGAAAAAGAGAGATGAATGAAATTCCTTATCGAAGGACTTTAATCCTGTTCGCGAAAAGAATAATAATTTTGAACGAGTCGCTGGGCGATTCTGTGACTGCTGCTAAGAACCAAAGGTTCGACGAGACTAATTTGTTATTTAATTATTATCATTATCGTCATTGTAATTATCTTATATCCGTAGAACGAACGCAAAGCGGCTGACGATTAAGAAGAAAAGATAAAATCGCTCGTCTTTTCTGGATGTATCGTATAGCGAGCCCACGCACACATCGTGATAACTCATCGATCGGTTTACAAGTGCAATGTCAATGGAAAAGTAAACGAAATCGTAACGAGATTGTACTTTCGTGAGAATTAACGAAATATCTTCACGAACATGCTCAAGAAAAAAAAAAAGACTTTTTTTTCGGAGTGACGGTATGAAAATAACGAAAAGAAAAAAAATAACGAAAATTAAAAAACGTTCACAGACGAAAATCGAATATTGTCACATCGAGGGATAACGACGACCGAATCTACGGGATTCTTTCGAATTGTAATAATAATAATAGTTATTAGTTATTAATTTAGGTTATATATATTTTAGGAATAAAACGAATCTAATCGCGAAAACGCGACGTCGAACACCGGTCTCGTCGTCGCGTCGTCGTTTACCCTAAAAACCAAAGCGGCTGTTACGGCTTTTTCGATGTGAAACGTTCAGCCCTCCCGGCACTTCCACTTTCGGTCCAGCGGTGTCTTTTCGAATGGCACAAAAAATGGAAAACACTTTGCGCAACGTCGTTACGTAAGAACGGTTTTGATCGAAACATCAACGCACACGTGTTATTCTAGTTATTATGTATTATATTGATCGATCAAGTGACAACTGACAGAACAATATCTAACCGGCCGAAAAACACGTATTAGACATTATCCGTTGGAGATCATTGGAGAATCGTTCGAATTTTTCTCGCATTTTTAGTGTACTTTCATTTTTTTTTAATACGTAAAAAAACAGTGATATTCGAATTTGAAAATTGCGAAGTGACAAAGTATTCCCATGAGAAGCCTTTGATGAAATTTATAAGCAAAAACGCTTGACGTTTAAAAACTACGGGGTAAAATATCGGAAAGTGAAATCGAACAGGAAATCGTATTTCTAATTTTTGAAATTCGACGAGATCGAACAACTTTTTTCCGTTACAAACTCCGGGCAAATTTCCAATGTTTTACAGAATATAGTTTTTCGATTCCGAGATCGGTATTTTTTATGAGAGAAGAAAAAACTTCGTTTTTTAATTGTGAATAGACGTAGGCTTTTGCGAGGGTAAAATTTCACGTTGCGAATGTCTACCCCTGATGGATAACGAAAATTGCTATGTCACGACGAAACGTTATTTATTGCTGTAAAGATCGGAGGAAAAATCGAACATCGACAATTTTTTGTATCTTATGAAGTTGTAGAAAAAAAAGAGCACGCGACAGCAATGAGGAAGAAAAAAGATAATGACGACTAAACGAGAAATACTAGTATATTTTTGTTTTCCTCGAAATATGCGAAATATCCGTAGCATTCGTAAAATGAAAGACGAAAACATTCGAAAGCAAGTTAGGTATTGTAAGTACCACGCTGCGTAGCCCCGATAAGAGTCAACGGCTTAAGAGGATTAAAAAACGAGAGGAAGAAATTATTCATCGGAAACTACCAGCTACGACGTTATATATGTATATAATATTATAGCTGGAAATACGGAGAGGACATCCACCCAAAATTCGTAAAACGTCGAGTTTCCACGCTAAATCCGGTGGCAAACTCCTTACTGTGGTATTTGATTCCAATAATGAAATAAGTGTTTTGTATCGAAATAAAAATAAATGTTTCTCGAACAAAGTGGAAAAAAACATGTTTGTTTGGGTTTAAAAAAGACATTTGAATGAGAAAAAGCTGAAAATCCGGTTCTCAATTTTCTCCCAATAATCAATTAAGAAAAAAGCCTTATTTTTCGAGTCAAAACGATTTCGGTTAGAAAAGTTTTTGGTTTCGTAAAAGAATGTGGAAAAAGAAATTTCTGTAATTTTATGATTAATTATCTCAACGTGAATGTATCAAACGATATGAATTTTTTCAACGGTTCAAAGATAAAAAAAAACAAGATTTCAAATATTCAGATTTACGGCCGGAAGTTACCGAAAAAAATGTTTACAAACGACTTGATAAAATGAAAATACAGGCTTGTTTTTCACAATGAATTGTGGATATAACATTTTATCCCCAAAACGTTGAGTAACTACACTACGTAAAAAATTAATTAACGATGTTCAAACGTCGAACAGTTTGCCTTCAAAAACCGAGTTGCTTGTGAATCGTCGGTACGTAATCGTCGTACTGCGCTCTCATAAAGTTCCCAGCGATGGGTCCCTCGAGATTGTACTTTGCAGCGAACTTCTTGATCGAGAATCTGTTTCTGGCTTTGTCTCTGAAAAATGACGGTATCTGATATAAAAAAAAACGTTCTCCACTGATCGAAGCTTCGATCGTATAGAACTTTTGGTAAGTATACACTCTACTGCCAATAAAAACATTTTTTTCCCATTAGGTTGTTGATTTTATTTTAAGTCATATTAAATCCCTATTTTAAACGTTCTATTTTATCTCATAAGTCAAACGAACTTTAAAATCCCATAACTCATGGAATTAATGAAAAAGGGCTCTAAAATGCTTGAAGAAATGTCGACATTGAAATTAACGTGTCGAACCACTAATTCCTAATAATCGAATTTTTAAAGAAATCAAAAAAGGAAACCCGAGTCATTCTATGTAGTCCGGAGTTTATAAGTGAGGTGTAAAATTATTCGATGTTGATCCGTTCTACTCGGATCATTCGACACGCAACATGCTCACCTGGCTCCGAGACGCCGTTCGGTAAAGGTAATTGCACCTTGATTCTGTTTATAAAGTAAGAATACGTAACGATGTATGCCAGAGCCTTGAGGTGGCGCAGGACCAACGTATTCCGTGAGTACTTCGCCCTTGGCTACTTTATCTTCAGGGATATTGCCGACCAGCCAATGTTGCCATTCTCGATTATATCCTTTCACCGGAGCATCAGGGTCTGTAAAATAGTTAGATCGATGAACAAAAACCCTGCCAACGCAAAATAGAAGCTAACGGGCACTCCTCGAATTAACGGAGTAAAAGTCAACTCGATGACTTTCTACTTGTCATTCCAGAGCTTCACCGTTCGAATTTTAAGGCCCAAACATATTTTTTTTCCACAAAATCAATCTTGCATGCATATCACGTGATCATAAAAAAAACGAAGAGATAACCCAAACGAACCCAAATTTTGACGTCTATGCACTTTTTTGATATAATTGATTTTGCTTGTACATCACGTGATGATAAAACCACAAACGCTATTGCTCGCAAGTAATAACGGTTACGTGTATACAGCGGTGATGCTACGAACGATCATCGAACGAGCCGCGCGTGCTCGGCTATGCAAACAGGTTTGCCGAGCAGTGAAAGTTTTCTCGCAGTCCCAGAGGTACGTCGAAGCAAAGTGGAAGCTATGCCACCTGACCTATGAGTGCAAGAGAGATAGCCAAACTTTTCTCGAAAATAAATCATTTTCAGCGTTAAGATCTGCTACTATCAATCATGCAAATCCTGATGCCCTTTTTTTCCAGAAGTCTTAACTGTCTGTTAGAAAATCGGGTTCGAAAATATTGGGGTTATGTCGATTGCGTTCTTGATTCTACCCATTTTTAGGCACTATGAAGATAACTGTATCTCAAGATACTAATATCAATATTAAACTAACACATGCAATCTTAAACCGAACTTATGTTCATTTTAGAAAAATAGACGAATTAGAGCTGGAGCATAAACTGGTTAAACTTTACCTGTCAAAACGAGGGTATAGAGAACTCCTCCTTCGTGTTTATAATGCACTTCGGGTATATCTTTAGTTTCCGTTGGTGCGAACTCGTTACCCAAATTAACTTCTTTGCCGTTATACTTTACCTGGTTGGAAATGATTGAAAAACATAAATAAGAATCCGGTCGAGCAGTAACATTGAGCTGTTTCAATTTATTTCCTTATGCATGCTTATTGACGCAAAATAAGAGATTACGGAAAACAAATACCTCGATAAGTTCAGTTGGTGATTTGTTTATAATATCTGGCTGAATCTTTGCGTCTTTAAAGGCGGACTCGACATCGGCCACGGCCAGGCCAATGCCACACAACAGAATCCCTGCGATCGTAGAAACCAATGAAACTTTTTAGAAATTATTTCTTTACGAAATTTTGGTTTTGGGAATCCATAGTTTGTCTAAAATCGAATTCTGACTCTTAATAACTTTTTTAAAATTAATTTTTTTTCAATCAATATCAAGTAAATTGACATTTGGTGAAAAAAAAATCAAACTGTTGACAGGAGGTATTTTTATAGTAAAATCGATAATCGTGGATGGGATGTACTTCACCTGCGAGAAAACACTGCATCTTGGTATGCTGTACCGACGAAACTAAGTAAGCAATAGCTGTTGTCAAGGCACTTTTATACGTTCCCCCGCCAACTAGCACGGCCTCTTTTCTCCATTACTCGTCCGTACAAGGTCAACCAGATTTGTTGTGCTCGGAATCCGGCAGAAAATCAGACTGGTTGCAGTCTGCTTGTCTGCCAGATTCCAAAATACGGGATTATAATCCGAATGACCCTCAACAAGGTCGTTTTGGTGAGGACGGATGCGCTAAATTGTAAAAATTGCTTCCTATATACGTGGTTTTTTCGCAACGCGTTGTCACTCTATTTTTCCCATTTTCTTAGCATTTTCATCGCAGCGTATTTGTTATTCAGCGGAACCAGTTTTAGCTCAAAGAATAAAATGATAGAGAAAGAAAGGTGACTCCTCATCGTCAAAGCAATTCATTGAACATTTTTGAGCCGTTAATATCTTTATGCTGATTTTATTAACTAAACATTTTCTAAAAAAAAGGTATTTGTTTTGGATAACTATATTCGATTGGGTAAATCAAGGGATTAAAGATATTCTCGGTGTTATGAGAGCTGATGAGTATCATCCCAAAATCTAAAAATCTAAATTTCGAAATCGGTCAAACTTGTAAAAAAATCACCGTAATTCAAATAAACAAACTTCCAATTGACAGCAAACTAAAAATAGAAAATACAATGGTCAATGGTAAAATTCGTTAAATTTCACAATATAGAATATAGAACAACGAAGCGGAATCTTCAGACACCTTTATTGGTAAATGCGTTGAGCAAATGATACATTTTCTTCATTAGTTATTCATATAACTATTTAAAAACATATAATAAGCACTGAAAATTATGCAATTAAAGAAGACTGTTGATGGCTGAAGACATTGTTAAGTTGAATCCAAATGCTCACTATCTTACGCTCCAAGTTGTTTGTAAAGAATCGGTACGTAATCATCGTACTCAGCTTGGAACATGTTTCCAGCTATCGGTTCGCCAAGGTTGTGCTGCGTGGCGAATTTCTTAATAGCGAATTTCGCACGTCCCTCATCGCTCGTATTTGTGAGGCGTTTCTCGCTAAAAGTTATCTTTGCGGGTTGCTTGTAAACAAGAAAAACATAACGATGCAGGCCTGTTTTTGGCGGCGGGCCAGCACCGATGTAGTCGGAGAGTACTTCACCGTCGGACACTTTGTCACCGGGTATGTTTCCTACGAGCCAGTGATGCCATTCACGGAATTTCGGTTCTTTTCTGCTCGGAGCGTCCGGATCTAAACAATGTTAAGTATAAAAGGAGCTAAAATTGATCAGGTAGACTATGGAAATGAAACAAATTTTTTGTTTCTTAGAGATATGGTTGCATCCATAAAAAAGTCTATAGAAAACAAAAGTATTGAAAAAATGATTACTTCCGGAGATATTATTATTGTGACTCTTTAAATAGCAACATTTCTATTCAACGTTGTAGAAAGACAAAACTTTGGTATCGCGAGAAATAGATGATTGGAAAAGCACAATCAAACTACTAGCGTTACTGAACAATTGAATTTAACAGTTCTTACCGGTCATACAGAGAGTATAAAATGCTCCAGAATCAGCATCCCATTTGACCGTCGGTTTGTCCTTGACCTGTGTTGGGGTGAGCACCTTGCCGATGTCAACCGACAAGTTACCCGCGTAAGTGACTTTGAGCACTTCTTTAGGCACGTTGTCGATCACATCCGAAACCACCCCATGGGTTTTGAGCGCATCCGCCATCGATGACAATAATCGACTTCCGAGTCCGGTGAGCGATCTGGAGCCAACTACAACTGTGGCAACAATAAATTGTTATCGACATGTAACAGAGATAAGAATGCTAATTATAGGCCGCGATCACATGGAGGAAAATGTGGAAACAATAACATCGAAAACGTCGTGATAAGAGGAAGATTGACATAAACCGTGATTTGTATGTGAATCAATAATTTAGTGAAACTGCTTTATGCGTAGTAAATGATAATTGGCAAACGCGGCATCCAAGCCGGCGATATTTCGGAGATTTTTATCGTAAGCACCAGAACTTCGTAATTACGATAAAATAGTTTTTGTCTCGTTCGCGTTACGTGAACTTAGACCTTCGGTTGTTTACGATCCTCGAATATTTGTGCCAAAATTTCCAAGGCCTACTTTATATACTATCGTCAATTATTTTATGAAGTTAATTACTTGCGCCGCGGCAAAGGAATGACATGCTCACGTACGGAAGAGAATAATTTTACGGAGTGACTGCGCGGAATAAATGTTCCTAGTATGGAAAGGAAAGACGCCGGTTACTAGATCGCTGTTGCTGGCATCGATTGCGTTGGTTCAGTGCATAGTGATTTAGCTTCAAAAACATACATCGATACATCCGGTTGGGTAAAAATGCTGTCAGGTTATCGACTTGACCGTCGATCGGTACAGGACGATAGAAACAGCGATTTGTAGCCTGTCGATGTCTGGTGAAATCGACGACAGGAAACCCGAGTAAAAACCCACTTATGTCTTCCGCTGTTATTGTCGGTATCTTTTTTTACCGACGGCTGGTAATTAGGAAACCCAAAGGAGAATTCTAAAACTGTATATATTAATTTGCTATAACTGATATTTTTTAATTATTATCAATTATTCTTGATACTCTTTCGCGTCGTTTTTAATAACGAATTAAAATCTCACATTTCGCATAATATATAAATCTCGATTTCAAATAATTAAAAAAAACAATTTCTAATGTGAAAATTCTAGAATACTGGCAGGATTATATAAAATCCATGTGGATAATGGAAAAAAAAGCAAATGGTGGTTTTCGTTTTGTTTTGCGTCATATTATATTATACATTAAGATGAATATAACATGGTATAATTTTTACAATATAACATTTATGAACTTTGCACATTTGTAAGAGGACATTCGACTATTATTCATTTCAATAGACCTATTACTTTGAACCTTATTTTTTCGTTTTGTCTATCGTCCGCAATGCTTTCCGTCGAAAGAGTGTTTGAATTTCCAACTCCCTTTTTTTTCTTTGTACATCAGAGGATACGAGGATCGATATTGAATCGCATCGACTCGCGTGATACAATCGCGCGCCTTCAACGACGAAGTAACGATACTTTGTTCTCAACATATAAAAATTATATCTTTACAAATTTACTTTTTCTCTCGTCGTGATCAAGATCGCGGTTTGAACATTGAGAAAATTCGAATTCGAAAGGATTCTCAGGAGCCGCCGCGAAATACGTCCCAGTGTCGTGTCTGTACAAATGGGATGCCCGCCCGAGATTACAATGAAGCATTATATAATTATTTTTGACACATCGAACCATTTTTATAGCGGCCCCAAAAGAAGGCCCTTGCCGTCCCTAGGATTGGGCACGGGCTATTGCATTATCGACTATTTTGTCGTCTCTCGATGCGGTTAGGCTTACCCATACACGAATACGCGTACATCATTATTAACGTTCATACTCGTACACGTGTATGCCGATACGCCATCTTTATCACTCGCTATCCCATTTATCAATTATTTACAGGCTTTAAAGTTAATTCACATTTATCGCGGGACACGCCACGGCAAGCTGAATAATATTTCTTTTTTTTTGTATTTCGTTCCCTTCACTTTTAAGTTTTCACTGTCGTCGTCGTCGTTGTTTGTCGTCGTCAATAAGCGCTTTTAGTTTCCTTGTACTAGAAAATTGGTATAGATTACTTAAACGGATGTCTCACAATCTCGAGAACTGACTACAATTATATACAAGACAACTCGAAGAGTTCTCTCGAAGTTTCCTCCCTGCGTACAAGAACCTCGATTGTGCGAACCTGACGAGTCGGACACGGTTAGTCGACAGGTCGAAGATGTCGAAACAAAGAATTGAACAAAAAAGAAATCTATCTATATATATATTTAAAAAAAAACAAAAAAAACAACAAATTTCGACGTCTTCGGATAATCGTCTCACCGGTTTTGCACTCTTTAGTATTTCAGAACAGCTGATCCGTTTTCTCCGATCGAGATGAAAACGTTTCGGCTAGTCGATCAAAAAAAAGGCAGAAAATCGTTTTTCTCTCTAAAATACATCGATCGGTGTTATTGCGTGCGCAACAAGCCCGAATTCCTGATAAATTACTATTTATAAATGCTTTTTTCTGGATTTTCGAGCGATCGAAAGTTTGGGTTCTCAAAAACCGAGCCTCTTGAGATTCGCTCTGGCCGTAACGCCGTTCAGTCTGGATTTGTCGCCTTGCCAGCTTTTGCTCTTGTTGCGAAACTGTCGGAGATCGGCTTCGTGATCGGGATGTTTCATGGGTCTGTATCCTTTAGGTGAGCAGAGGTCTTTCTGTTTGCGGTAGAATTCTTCGTAGCCACCGTGCAATAGATAGACTTCGGGATAGTGTAGAGCCGGATAGTGTTCCTTGTTGCGTTGTCTGTCGATATTGCGTAGAAATCTCGACAAATTCGGGCCGCGTTCCCAGGAGAATTCGCAATGGAAAACGAGTATGCTTCGCTTGTTGGATGCCGGTTGAATCTCGGGTGTTTGGGTTATAGGATTGAGGAGTATTTGCTCGATAAGATCTTTGCTGTAAAGATTGATGGCGCCATCGATGTGGCCACCTTCGTACTCGTAGGGATATCGACAATCGACGATCGTGAATGAATTTATCCGATCGGCGAATTCACCCCTGATCAAGCCTCCGAGGGTTTCCGGGGTTATGGATTTGAGATCCTCGTGGTGTCCATCGGCGAGCGGAAGTATGCACGTTTTGCTGAAGTCACCGGTCAAATCGTTGTCCGTCGTGCTTCGATGTATCGCCGATTTGATGTGAGCGTGAGCTTCGGTCTCGGAGTGGCTCCTTTGCAGGAATGGTTTCGAGCACGGTAGAGCTTCCGGTATTTGTTGAAGACTCGATGACTTTTTGGATCTCTTGACTAGTATGGGACTCGCGTCGGTCGGCGGTTCAGGCCTTTTGAAAGATTTCGAAGGTGGCGAACAGCTCGGTGAATAGAAATTCGTTTCTCTTGGTCGATCGTCGTTGTATGCCAATTTGGCGGTCGAAGACGTCGCGTTTGGTGAACGAAACAGACACGATCGGACTTTCGAAGCGGGTGGAGTTACGCTCGATTCGCACTTTAACGATCGCTCGTTTTGCAGCGACAACGATCTTCGAAGAACCGTCGGTTTCGTTCTAGCGAATTCCGGGGTCGTCGCCGCGTCGCACTCCATTGGCTTCTCCGAAGACGTCACTATGTGACCCGACAACAAATTCGATATTCCGTTCGGCAATAATTGCGTACTCTCGACGAGACTGTCCATGTCTATCAGCTCGTTGAAACCGTCGTCCATACTCTCGTAGTCCGATGATAAACTTCGGAAGAACGAGCCTGGCCTGCTCTTTGGTGTTTTCGGTGACGAACGAACCGGCGATTGAGACGGGCTTCGAGACTCGACTGACATTTTACGAGGCGCTACACCCAACGGCTCTACGAATCTAAAACCTTCTCGCGATTTCAACATCGTCTCCTCACGATCTGGATAACTCGCACCGTAACCGCTGTCTTGACTGTTTGGATCGTAATCCTCCAATGGACATCGCGATACTTTCGTCGTTTTCGAAATATATATCTGCAATGAAAAAAAACAACAACAATAATTAGTGAGTGTTTCCAACCGGAAGTTTACAGAAAAAGCTGCATAATTGCATTTTTTAATCACTTAGACTCGACAAGCATGCCCTCTGCAGGTGAAACCAATATCATAGGAGATAAGAAACAACCGTGAAAAAATCTCAATTCCAAATCGATAATGGTGATCAAATGATATGGAAATCCAAGAAATTGTCCAATCCGGAAATGGCGATGCTATTTTTAAGCCGTGGTAAAGATACTTTAGGGACACCTTCGAACTTCCGCTCTCAGTAATCTACGATCTTTATGCTAATATGGATATCCCAGAATCAAACGGGGCGAAACGGTCGTTTCAGGTTTTCACGACATTCCAGCTAGTGTATTAGGGGATCGGCGCAGGCGCGCAACGAACAGATGCAAACGGAGACATGTGCTCCGATTTAACAGCCATTAGGAACGGGAACAAGCTGGTTTGGCGTTACGTATATATATATATATGTATGTATAATTCACTGTCCCGTAGATTATGCAGACATCACAGATGGAAACATGTCCATGATAAGACGCCGGGAAATGGTGAAAAATTACGATAAAGTCCGAAAGACACAACTTGAAAAAACCAATCGCGATGTAAAAACGAATATCAGGCCTGCTGAGTCTCTTATATGGACGCGGTATTTTTTAAAATTATAGCCCATGCTTTCTAATCATATTCGAATTTCTAAAGAATTCTTAAACACAAAACTTTGTTTGAATTTTGACATTTTTTTTTGCAAATTATTTAACGAGCACGAAAAAATGAATTAAATAAATTGTAAAATTGAAATTGACCAATTTTGATAAATGTAATGATATTTTCGATCGAGTTTACTCGAAAAGTTATTAAAACATTTTTCTGTGTTGAAAAACGATTTCAGTACATTTATTTATCCTTGAAATTTTGTTTTTTTCAAAAAAAAAAAAGGAAATTAACAAATTCTTACCTTCTGAGGGCTAGATACGTGGGTAATGGGGCTCGAACTGCCGTTTTCCTTGTCGACTGATGGTGAGGTAGCGTCCGAGCTGGCTAAGCGTCGCGACGCCATCGTGAGAAGACGTCGTGCCCGCGGTTTATTTTTTATTGAACCCTCGGGCGTGCTTCGTATTTTGAAGGCATTTTTGAAGAGCCTGAATAAATAAATGAATAAAAAAACACATTAATCGATCGTTCCGGAAACCATTACGATTCAAATGTGAAAAAAAGAAACGAAGGGGAAATTAAGAAAAGATTGGATGTTTGCGGCGTTGCGTGCATCGCGTACATAACCTCAAAAGTAAAACTAAAATAGTTCGCGCTCAAACCAAGCTGACCCACATTTTCTTTTCTTGCTCCCTTCACAATCTAAAGCCATTACGAGCTAAAAAACGATCGAAAAAGAGAAATGCAGAAGGAAAAATGACTTTTGTTCGAGCAAAAGTTGAAACAGAAGTGGGACTAGTGCGGAAGGAAAATTGTGCGTGTCAACAGCATCAACCAATGCTCCAGACAGATTTGAGAAATTAACACAAACCAAAAAATCTATTCTGTTCATCCGTACCAATGAAATGAATTTCTTTTGCAAAGGTTAGCCTCATGAGATCCTTCCTTTAATTCAGGAAACTCGATATTTTACAAAAGTCGTTCACGGAAAATTCTTCAACGACGCGACGATATCCTTCCCTCGCGAACGTTGGCGCGCAACTGAGTTTACGAGGAGGAGTGGGGGAGACGGATCCCACTCATTTGTTAGTTCCCGCTTACACCGTTAGAAGCGCCGCTTGACCCGCCAAATTTTGAATATATATTTCGTGAAAAAAAAAAAGAAATACGGAGTCAACAGTAACGTTTTTATGTTTTTCAAGATGTTTTGAACTCTTATCGGAAGGATAAATTAATTTGTAGTTGATATTCATTATTTCGAAAAAAGAATTTTTATCGTAACTGATAAATTCGTGGGTATTTTTTTTGCTGTTGGTTCGTATTAATTCTTTGTTAATTTCGTTAATTCGGGATTATTTGTTAACTTTGTTAATTCGTAATCTTTGTTAAGTTTTCGTCTCTGGTAACCCATGTTACACGTGTAATTGTAATTGAAAAAATAATTGAAATCAATATTTCTCCCCAACGATGAAAGTTTCCAAATCTCCACCATTTTATTCAATTTTTTTAAGCCATCGATTCGTATCAAATATATAAAAGCAGAATTGGCTTATCAATGATTACACATAAAAAACGACAAGATAAAAAATAACGAAAGAAATAATATGGCCAAAGGAATTTAACGCAATAAAAAAAGATCGTGTACGATCTTTACCCAAGATTCAGTATTTCCATAAACATTGTCAAAAGAAAATCTCGAATCCTGCCCTTACCTAAAAGACCTCAAGAAACCTTCGAGAACCCATGAGTAAATTAGGTGGCAAAATCAAGTTAAAAAATCACCCAAGATCGCCAATATGAAAATCGTCACTCTCGAATCTAATATTTGCCAGGAAACCGAAATCGTTGACAAAATTTGGCTCGAAAAAAAAAACGAAAGTGTGATATGTTCTCTTGCATACCTTGTACACTGCAACACATCACAAGAATCCGTAACGCTTTCCCACAGCATTATAAATTAATTTTCCAGTTCGAAGATACGAAGCGATCTAAGAAGTCACATTAAAATAATCACTGAGTATTCCGATCGTGTCGAGATAACCGAGAACCAAAAATTGAACAACCGTATTCGGTTAATCGTTTTTTTTTTTCAATTCGACAATTGTTTCAGCGATTAAAACGAGAAGAAAAAAAAAAAGAAATTTTAAAGCCCGAACTGTACGCGACGAAGTTCGATGAACGAGTGCGCGACGTGTTTGAAAAATTAATCGAGCCAGAAGAGTTCTCGATGAACCAACCGCAAGGCTCGGAATGCTGCTCCGCAAGAGGGTGAATGCCCATTTATACCGAGAGAAGAGTAGAATAGTGGGGTTTATGGTAAACCAATCGGGAGAGTTTTCGAGTCCCGCCGAAAGTCCCAAAGGGCGCAGCACTCGCGCGCTCAATCGACACCAACAACGAAGTTCGCCAAGTGCATTGCTCGAGAGCGCCACCAGTCTCGGGGACTCGGTTGCGCGATGGTCAGTAACGCATGTAGAAACCCGTCTCTCTCTCTCGCTCACGTGCGCGCGCTCTTTGCCCCCTCTCCCTTTTTTCCCCTTCTCCAAGTCGACTGTGGGGGGGCCCTTAGTTATACGCGATTTAAAGCCTGAGAAAAAGGAGGGGGAAGTTTCCCTCGGGGTCTGAGTGCGCACCCTTTGATCGATACCGTTCGTCCCTCTCCACCTCTTCTCCCCTCTCGAATTCCAGACTGGCCTTCGATACGTCGTGCAATTTCGAAGAATCTCGCTGACCGACCGAATAAACGAAAGGGGGTGACGGAATGTTTGCGAACTTCGGTTCAATGTTTACGGAGGGGAGCACAATAAGTGTAATAAACAATGTTCAATCCGCTGTTTTTATTAGGTGCCTAAAATTTCAATAACAAAGTGGACGAAAGTCGAACGTCAGAAGGATCACGAGTGAAGCTTGCACTGTGACGTCAATTATGCGATTTCTTTACCCT